>PISX010009246.1:0-76771 GCA_004024625.1 Mellivora capensis | reverse complement strand
GGGGGAGATGAACCATGAGAGACTATGGACTCTGAAAAACAACCTGAGGGTTTTGAAGGGGCGGGGGGTGGGAGGTTGGGGGAGCCAGGTGGTGGGTATTGTGGAGGGCACGCATTGCATGGAGCACTGGGTGTGGTGTAAAACTATGAACTCTGTTACGCTGAAAAGAAATAAAAAAATAAAATAAAATAAAATAAAAAAAGAGTGGGTGTAATAGATGAATTTCTTTTCTAATACTCAGGCTCTAGAGATTTATCTAATTAATAATTTATATATTAGGGAATAAATATATCATCAAGGAATCAATATATCATCATAGCATATTTTTTAGTAACATTGTCTATTCCAGTATCTGACCTGATAGCAAAGGCCTACCATTGCTTTCAGCTGTAGTAAGCATTGTCCACAGCAGAGAAACAGTTTGTTCCTAGGGACATAGTTATGTTAACTCCAGGCTGGAACCTAGAGTTGTTCCCCTTTAAGAAAAGGAGGATCAGATATGCGCGTGATGGGAGGATTATACCAAAAGGCTGAAATTATCCAAAGGATGACATGTGGGCAATATATAACAATACTAAATAATTGGCTGCTGGTCAGAGAATGAAAAGAACTTGAAGAAGATGAAGAACTTGAAGAGGTGAAAAGAGAAGGTGAAGGAGAGAATAGGGACAAGGGTAACCATCTAAACATGCGTAGTTTCTTGTTTCTGAAGTCGTACTGCCCGTGTGTAAATCTCACTTTGTCATTGTTATTCTATGCCTTTTGGTAAATTCTGCAACTTTAATAAATTTCCATTTTTTCATATGTAAATTGAGTCTTATTAATATAAGCAAAGTTTCTAATAGTATTATAAGTATTAAATGATATTAATACTCATAATGTACTTAGTATAATGTTTGGCACAAAAATGTTAACTAATGTTATTATAAAATAATAAAATGTTCTAACAGGTCAGCTAAGTGATGGAGTAGAAGAATTCAAGAGTATATGAAATTTGGGGCACCTGGGTGGCTCAGTGGGTTAAAGCCTTTGCCTTCAGCTCAGGTCATGATCTCTGGGTCCTGGGATCGAGCCCCACATCGGGCTCTCTGCTCAGCAGGGGGCCTGTTTCCTCCTTGCCTCTCTGTGTACTTGTGATCTCTGTCTGTCAAATAAATAAATAAAATCTTAAAAGAAAAAAAGAGTATATGAACTTTGGAAATTTGAGCAAGCAGCTAATTTGTATCAGAGATATTTTTTTAGGAAAGGGTGAGTGATTTCAGTCCTGTGGATAGTTACATCACCAAGACAGTTTGTCAAAAGGAAGCCATATGGGGACTTGAGGTAGGGGTTTCCCAGTGGTTTATGTGGCTTGAAGATTTTATCCAAGATTATTCTAAACTGCACTGGATACCACCCATATTTGAGTCATTAACAAAATTGCATAGACAGTAATTGAACCAATGAGAAAAGGGAAAGGCAAACAAGGTCAGAACCTAACTAATAGCTGTGATATACTAATGCTGGGTTCTGAGCCTTAGGCTAGGCCTGCATAAAATCCTTCCTTTTTGATCAGTTCAAGGTCCTTGATGGTTCAAGGACTGGAAGGAGCTGGTGAGTATCACATGGTCACAGAAGCAAGGACAGGAGGGATACAGAGATTGAATACCCAGTAAGGACTCACAGTGGGTGACCCAATACAGCATGGAGACCATTGATAGAATAGAGGCAATGGGTTTTTTAATGTGTTTAAATCCTCTCAGTTGTCCATTTCTGTGCTTAATTGTTTCCTTTTAGTAGGTCACATTTCTATTCGGTAGGCCAGAAGAGTAACATCTTCTAGCTTCCTAAGTATTTCCCTGCTCTTTTCAGTAGAAAAGCACTAATATTCTGAATGGAGTTGCATTAGGATGGCTGGAACTCCTAAAGAAGGAGAACTTTACTTCCCTCCTTACAGTCAGAATGTTCCCTATAACGATGCAAATTGGAATGGTAACAGCAAAAACCCAATACCTGTCGAAAACCAAGAAGACAGCAAGAACACCCATAATTTCTGACTTCCACTGAGTTAATTGCTCAGCTATCTTTCCTTGTCAGGAACTTCCTGGCATTAGGAAAACAAAATGGCCATATAGTCATTAAATCTAAATAAGATATTCCATGTTTCTTAAAAGAATTAAGGAGCAAGTATGTTCTCTTATTTATTAGTAAGCATGTCTACAGACAGTGCCCTACCCAAGTCATTTATGTTTCTGCTCCCCAAGACTTTGACTGTGAATAAAAAGATTTAAATTCTGGAAATGTATACATTATATGAAATTAGAGCATTCAGCAACTATTTTATAAAGCATTGCTTTCATGTGAAAATATTAAATATAAAAAGTGAATATGAAATCATTCACTTTATACAAAAATTAATCAAGATCTAAATCTGACTTTTAAAATAAGACTTCCATTCCATATTAGATAAGTGTCCACTGTTTTGTTTTTTTTTTTAGTTGGAAGAGGACACATTTTAATTTTTGTGATTTTTTTTTTTCTCCAGCCTCCAAATGGGTAAACATAATGCAGTCAGGTTTAGTGCGTGGTTTATAAACATGTTATGTAATAACATGATTGACTACTTTAAACATCTGGCAGTAAATAGTTGTGGCTTCACTTATAACAGTGAAAAATATTCCTTCAGCTTTTACATACTATACTTTGAAATTGTCATTCCACTGCTGTCTTAAATTGTGACTTTTTCAAACAAGGTTCTAAATAAAACACACAATTAGACTTTACAATTTTTTTTCTGTAATTTTAACATGACATACCCTTTCTGCCTGAAAAAAAAAAAAAGATAAAATGGGCTATCCAATGATAAACAAAATGTCCTGTTCTTTCTTTGGGTACCTATGTTTCATAAGTGATCAAATTAGCCAACTTGTTTTCAACTGGTTTTCCTTAGAGGTTATTTTTAATCTGTGGCTGAGCAGCTTTACATTTAGAAGAGGCAGAATTGACAATTTTAAGATCTAAATAAGAAAGCAATGTGAAACTTCCACAGTTGGACATGGCACTAAATTTTATCTCCTTTGTATCACCTGATTGTTTTTATAGTCAGTGTGAGTTTGTATTCTTGACAAGGATTGATGGGCTAAGTGTTACCATCATGATGTACTGTGTTATTTATATACAGCAGCCAAATTCTATCTTTTAGTCTGTCCTTTGCTGTCAACCGAAGAACTGAAATATTCTCTGAAAGAACAATTGACTGGGTTTCTAATTTTTGCATAATTGTAAATATACATAATCTTAAAGCATAAAATTCAATAAACTGTCAAAAGAAACAGAAGCAGCCAGGGGTCACTCTTCTGCTCTTTTGACGGTCTCTACACCTGTCTGATGAAACCACATGCCTGGATTGGTCCTAGCACACATCCCGGTGTTGACCTCTAAGCAGACAACTAGTTGGGT
Organism: Mellivora capensis; assembly: GCA_004024625.1. NCBI lineage: Eukaryota > Metazoa > Chordata > Mammalia > Carnivora > Mustelidae > Mellivora > Mellivora capensis. The sequence continues at coordinate 73,333 of PISX010009246.1, read as the reverse complement.
ACTTGTCATCACTATCAATTGTTTTCAAACTCACCTGAGCCCTCAGTGTTTTCTGTCCATCTTTTACTCTGAAGCCTATTGATGATGTTTTTTTCTACACTCCCTACCATTCTGAGTAGTCCCTCTCTCCTAATCTTTAACATCATCTTTTTAGTAGCTGCTTCTCATTAGCATCAAAACACTTAGGTTTCTGCCATAGTATTATTTCTTTTAAGAGAGGTAGGGTGGGGAGGGTCAGAGGGAGAAGGAGAGAGAATCTCAAGTAGGTTCCATGCCCAGCACGGAGCAGACTTGGGGCTCTATCTCACCACCCTGAGATCTTGACCTGAGCCAAAATCAAGAGTTGGTTGCTTAACCAACTGGGAGCCACCCAGGTGCCCCTAAGTTTCTGCCATTTTGAATACATTTCCAACCTCTGCCTCCCACCCGATATATATTTGGATAACATGTTATTTAGATACCACTGACTATATACCAGGCACTAATCTTTGGCACAGGGGAAAATTTCCTAAGTTGGAATAATTCTGAACTTCAGAGAGTTTACAGTGTAGAGAGTTTCTAAGTTTATATGGTTTCTAGACCATCTACCCAAACACTCTTCTCAGAAATTTTATTTATATCTCCATGATTTAAAAAATCAACCCTGTGTTAATTTATCTATCTCCAGCCCAAACCTTTCTCCCCAGGTTCCAATGCATAAAACCAAATTCTGACTGAGTATCTACAAGTGAATGTCTGTCTGTAGGCACTTTACTCCAAGCATTTCCAAAATGGAATCTCTCGCTTCCTTTACCACCATCCCCAGACTTGCTCCTTCACCCATGTTTTCCAACAAAATGAAAGGCAAAACTTTTTGTTGAATTTTGATAGGTGAGTTCATTTTTTAGTTCTCTTTCCTTTCAACCACTAGACCCATAAATTTTGTCTCTCAATATATCTTTTGGAATCCACTTCTCTTCATTTCTGTGGTTAGAATTCTAATCCAAGCCAGCAATCCCTGTGCCAGAGTAACATTTACCACTTGCTAACTGATCTGTCACCCTTAAATTTTGCCTCCTTGTAATTCATTCTCCACACTACAGGTAAGGTGAGTTATCTGAAGTCCAAATCATGTCAGCCCTCCTGCTTAGTACCCTTAAATGGCTGTCCTTTCTGCTTAGGAATGCCCAGACTCTTTCTGAGTGTCTTAAAGACATGTATATCCTGGACACTCTGTATTCTTCAGCCTTGCCTCATGCCATTTCTGTTCACTCATCTCTGCAGTCAAAGTGAGTTTTTCTTCCTGTTTTTTAAACTCATGCTCTGCCTCTGTTCCCTGCATCCATGCATATTTTTCCCTCTGCTTCCAGTCTTTTATCCCATGTTACTGCCTAGCTGGGTTTCACCTGTTCTCTGGCCTTGAATTGGAGACCACTTGCTTCTGGGAAGTCTTCCTTTTTGTGCTCCCTTGGCACCCACAGTTTTCTTTTTCATAGACCTAACATGCATACCTAACTTAACTACCTGTCAAGTTATTTGTGTCTTTTCTTAAACTCTAGAGAACAGGTAATTGTCTATCAGAAGCCCCAAAGTATGTGCAGTAATCACCATTTTTAATGGAGCATAGGAGGGTTTCAGTAAATATTAATTGAATGACTAGATGGATATTTTCATAGGTAGAAATAATATAGTAGACAGTACTTGAGAATTCTGTATGGTTCAATTTTCTGGTAATTTATAAAGTTTCAGCTAATTATTTGATAGGATTTCAATACATGTAAGTATTAACTAGTATCTATTCTAATTTCCCTAACATACTGTATACCTTTTTTTTTTCAATTGCCAATTCTAGCTTCCTGCAAATGATTTTTTTCATAATCATAGTATACCAACAAAGAAAGCTAGTTAGATGTTTTTCTTCATTTGACTTCCTCTCAAATGAAAGCAGAAAAGTACAAACTTTCTTCCTTCCATCTTTCCTCCTTCTTTCTGTTCCTTCTTTCCTTCCTCACTTTATGGTATTTCTTTTTCTTCTCCTTCAATAAACTGAAATCTTTGGATGAGTTCTCAAAAAATGTGGAGGGCTGGGTCTCACCCTCAGTCATTCTGATTTAATTGGACTGGGCATCAGGAATTTGAAAAGCTCCCCAGTGATTGTAATATATAGCAAAGTTTGAGAACCACTGGGCTAGATCATTTCTGATGTCCCTTTCAATTCTAAAAACTCTAGATTTTGTTATTTTAAGGGACTCGCCAGAGTGTTTTAAAATACAAAATATGCCCAGATTTTCTTTCAAAATTTAGAGCTCCAAATACTTTTGTCTTTTCATGAAGTCAGCTTTGATTGAAGCTGTGTTAAAGGATACAAAATTCATGTTGTCATTACTCAACAATTTTTGCTAATTTTCTTCTAATTCTCTTCAATATTTCTTTAGCATTTAAACATTATCTAAAAAGAGAAATGTCTTTAGAAATAGTGTGGGCGCACCTGGGTGGCTCAGTGGTTTAAAGCCTCTGCCTTCAGCTCAGGTCATGATCCCAGAATCCTGGGATCAAGCCCCACATCGGGCTCTCTGCTCAGCAGGGGGTCTGCTTCCCTCTCTCTCTCTCTCTCTGCCTGCCTCTCTGCCTACTCGTGATCTCTGTCTGTCAAATAAATAAATAAAATCTTAAAAAAAAAGAAATAGTGTGATAAACCACTGGCTATCAGCTGAGAGATAATGTGCTTTAAGTTAGCCTTAGTGTGATGCAGAGTCAAAGAAGTTCCTTCATTTAGTCATTAGATTTGTGTCTTTCATAGTTGAATATGGTCATTTGGGGGCCCTGTGGCCACCAGTGTGTAGAATTAGATGGTCTTTTATTGCATATACGATCAGTGATTTTCCAGTAAAATGGAAGAACCTATCAATGCAGACAGATTTATTCTTATTGGCATTTTTATTTTTTTCCTTCTCTCTTCCTCTTAATTGAAGTAATGGTCTGAAATATTGATTAGAATTTATTTTGAAAGCACATTTGAAGGTAACAAACTGATCAAACCTTTTTAGCTAATTTTTTTAAAATTTAAACTGGCTATACTCATAAGCTTTAGTGTATGAAAGAAGGCTTTAAAATAAAACTCTGTGCATCATACTCATTATAACATACAACAAATGAAATTTCAATATTCAACACAAGTGGTCTCTCGGGAAGTCCCAAAGTAAATTGAGAGAGACACCTGTTGTTGGTTCAAAAAGTGACATTTATTTTGTTGTGCCCAATTTCATCGACAGTAAGTCATAAGGGTGCTAACATTTTCTGTGAGTTTTACCAGGTCGAGTATGCAAATTCTCATGAAACTTATTTCATTTTAACTAGAGTTATTGCTCACTTGCAGACTATAATTGGCTCATTTTGCCAAGTACTCTGTTTACAGATTGGTAAAAATTCCAATTTGTGCAGTTGAAGATAAAGCTTTTATTTTCTTTCAGTTTGTAAATGAAATGATAGGAGTATAGCTATCAAGTTATGGCAGGGCAATAAACTGAAGATTAGTTGTAATACACAGGCTGGAGTGTCATAGTTGTGAAACATGACTTTACATGGCTATTGCATTTTATTTTCCCACATATGAATGGGTATGGCAATATCCTTCACGTTTAGTGTGGGGAGATACTGAAGAAATGAAATAATATTTTGTGTTAGTGAAGTAACATATTTGAGTGATATGTTGCCATTTTTATTTTTGTTTTTAATTTTATACTGGTATACAGATTTCTTCTGCAGAAACAGAGAGAGGGGAGGGTGACTTCTAGCATTGTTAAAGGAACATAGAAAATGGAGAGGCGTGCATTCATCCAAATAAATTATAGGTATATTTGCATTACCATGTAGATACCTGAATACATTAGCAGTACTATGTAGATATATTAATATGTAAAAAATATCAATATACAAATACATCAGAATATTAGCATGTAAATACAATAATATATTTTCAGTAGATGTTTGATAGATATTAAGAAAAGATTTGGCAGAAATGCCCTTGATTATCATGAGGACAAACAGTCAAGTGTGGGGCTTTAAATTATAAATTGGTTGCTACTAAAATTGTGTTGCTGACAAAAAGCATTTAGGGACATTTTGTTACCCTGTCCCAAATGCATTGGCCTCTTTTCCATTTCTTGAATTCATTACTCTTGCTTATCAGTAGGACCGTACATTTGCTATCCCCCTGCCTGAAAGACTTCCTTAGGTTTTAACATGACTGGCACTGTTCATCTCTTGGGTTTCAGCTCCAGTGACACCTCCTCAGAGAAGCATTCCTTGACTGTTTATTTAAGTAACCAGTTCTTTTTACTGCCTTTCTCACTACTTTGTTCTCTTGTACCCTCCCCCCCATGGCTTTATTATAGTGACCAATACCTTGCTTACTTGTTTGTTAGTTTTTCGTTATGCATCCCCTCCACTACAATAGAATCTCTAAGGGTGCTGGAACCTTATGTGTCTTCTCGGCTATATTCCCAGCCTCTCCTGTGCTTCCTGGAGTATCATTACGTGATGAATGAATCAGTGATTCACTGATCTGTGAACTGGAGAAGGGCACGAACATATAAAGGAAACAGGATGTGTAAATATCTGAGAATTTAAACATTGATGAGAAAAACTAGCTCTTCTTTTCACCTGATTTCCAGAGTACGTCCAACAAAGGATTTTCTTCTTTACTTGGCATTAGAAGTTGCATGGTTGTATATTGACCTCACAGAAAAAATAAAACACTCATAACCACAATCATGAAGAGATTTTAGGTTTTTAGAAGGTTTTACATTGTCTTCTGCCATGCTACACACTGTATTACAGATGCCTATCTACTTTGCTATCTAGGCTAAATGATCATGGATTGCAAATTTATAATGAGATGAAATAAGATAATCCCTGAGTCACCTTGAACAGGTGACTAGCAACAGGTGGTGGGGCAGTGAGAAGAATGAGATGGACGTTGGATTCAGACAGGATGGTCCCACTCCAAGCAGAACCCTGGAGAATGGGAGAAAGACCAGGCAAACAGGAAGTTAAATTTAGTCTGCAATGATTTCTTGCCCCTGGGAAAAATAATTGCTTAATTCTATTGCCAAAAGGCAAATCGGCATCCGCTTAATTTGCCTGAGTCTGCCATAAACTGCAGATGGAATCATAAAACATAGTTAGATTCAAATTAAACACATCTGTCCTAATCTAAAGCAGGTGAGGCCAGCCAGCCAAGAAGCATCAAGGTATAATGGTGCACACAGATTATAATATACAGAGGTATATTTTAGGGGCCTGCTGACAGTGGAATAAAGAACCATGAAATTGTATATTGTCCTATATTCTTATATCGAGCCTGTCTTCTTGTACTGGCTCCCATCTTAGTTTTAAAGGACTCTACAACACATCCATTGGGAAATAAACGAACAGACAAAAAGCACTGATTTGAGGTCCAGGAACCTATTGCATTTTAATCAGGATTCTTACCTGAACTGATTCTTTCTTGGGTTAATTGAAATGACAGGGAATCAGAAATCCCTACAGTGCATTTTAATTAGACTTGATTTGCCAGCTAGAGGATTTGTTTCTGCTTAAAGCATCAGGCTTCATCTGTACAACCCATTGACATAAGGGGTACTTAGAGAGGACGGTAGGCTCAGATATGATGGTTTAGAGCAAGATAAAAGTGTAACTGACCCTAACCAGGACAATGGTGAGAGTGAGGGGACTGTAGCATCCACTGGAAGGGCACTGCTGCAGTATCCCTCCAAGGAACTAAGTGGTCCAGCGGCAAGGAATGGAGTTAGCCTTCAGAGGCCTTCTGCAGCACTTCCAGGGTCCCCCTGGAACATTCGATGTCACTGTGCCTTCAGCCTGTGACTGAACACCACAAGGGTAACTATGCCTGGTCATTTCTGCCCTTGGAAGATTCCTCTAAAGAGTCATCTTTCATTCCTCCTGGGTTGGCTAAGACTTTGTCAAATTTGTATTGCAAACTGAGGCTCACTTGCTCCATTCTCCTTCATCCCCCCCCACCACCTGCCCCCATTTCTTTTCTCCGGTGTCAGACCTGCATCCCAGAACGAAGGCTTTTCCTGCCCATTACTGCTTTCTCGTTTTATCTTTCACAGACATTTCTTCTTCATAAATTGGTTGCACTCTTAATTTTGTCTTAGCCTTTACTTCATGCAGAACCTACCTGACACCGGGGTATATTTCATAGTTAGATGTGGAAAAGCAGATTAAAGCATGGGTCTATAATAACCTAATTATGTTTGATGGGCTTCTGTTGTCTGCCTTCTGCTTTATTCAAGGCCAAAATTTTGTTTTCTGCTGACATAGTCCATCTAACACTGGTACATGTGGGGACCTTTATTAATTTCAGGCAGACCTTGACATACTAAGTCACTGAGTAAATGAACTGAATATTAGTACTGAAGTAGAAAGGGCCTAGCACTAATTTCCTTTTTTTTTCCCCCTTCTGTTTCAAAGACACTTCCTTATTTTTTCTCACTTATTTGTTGGTATGCCCAAGGACCTCTTCTCTTCTTTTCTTTTCTATTTTCTGGTAACCTCTTCTGCCCTTCTTTTAAAGACTCACTGAAATATTTTTCACATCTCTACTTAGCAATCCATGTTGTAGCAAAATCTCTCCATTTCCGTAATGCCTGTTCAGTAGCTTTAATGGGACATTTTCATTTTGGATGTCCCACAGACTTTTTAGACAAAGTAATTCCTTTAAAATTAAATCTATTAATTTTCCACTCAGTCATACAGGCCAGAGCTCTAGACATCAACCCAGATTTCTTGTTCTCTTTCAACCCCCACATCAATTTGGTCACAGTGTTATCTTGATTCTACTTTGTACATTTTGGTTAAATCTATTACCTATTTCTTACCTTTCAAAAAGACACTGAGTAAGTATCAAAAAGGGTGATAACATATAAGATGAATTTTCACAAGTGTACAATGTATTAGAAATAATCCATGGTCTAGCCATACTAAATTCTATGATATTCCCAAGACATATTCATTCTTTCATTTATTCACTTATTTCATGACTTGTCTTTTCTAATAGCCATTCCACTGCTAATGTAGTATTTTTACCTATGCTATTAATATAGCTAATTACTTGCTTAAAAATGTGACAAATCTTAACCTCCATTTTTATTTTTCTAAAGTCTTAAAGTCATTAGTCTAGAAAAGAGAGAAAATAATTCATGGGACAGCAGAATAAAGTTTCTAAGAAATACAAAATAGTAGGAAGTTGGGGCACAGATACTTTTGTAAATGCGAAAAACCTCCTTCTGTTTTAATCTAGGCAGTGGCACTTTCCCCTGTAAAGCTCCCTTAAAAATTCTGTGGGCTTTTCTGAATCTGATTTATATCCTCTCTGTGCAATAAAACCACACCCATGACTTTGTCTGAAGCCTGCTTTTCATTCAAAACTTAATCAGTGCTGCTCTGGGTGTGTCGAGCTGTTTAGACAATACCTTTAAGAATTCTAGGGTGCCTGGGTGCCTGCCTCAGTGGGTTAAGCCTCTGCCTTTGGCTCAGGTCATGATGCTGGGGTCATGGGATTGAGCCCCTGCATTCAGCTCTCTGCTTAGTGGAGAGCCTGCTTCCTCCTCTCTCTCTGCCTGCCTCTCTGTCTACTTGTGATCTCTGTCTGTCAAATAAATAAACAAAATCTTAAAAAAAAAAAAAAAAAGAATTCTAGAGGCTCTTTCATTTAGCCTAGAGGGACTTTCAGGCTGTAGTTGAATTATTTGAAATATTTTCATAAGGGCCTTCTAGCATATCCTTAATTTGATGTTTATGTTGAGGCCATGTCTTTCTGACAAAGCTCTGGGTTTGCTCTTTCACTGGTTTGAGAGGCTGGGATTGAAACATAGTTTTTGTTGTTGGTGGTTGGTTGATTACATCAAATCCTGGTCTCTGTATTCCTTTACTTTCAAGCTCATCAGTTCTTTATTTATCACATCTCTTTCTTGTAGTACCTTATCAATGCAGCTGTTAAAAGACAATTGACAGTTTGACATTCTGCCTGGAAATTTCATTACTGATATATAAAAGATCATTAGGTGTATTTTCTGTCACTGAAGTTTCCTCAGCTGCTTTTCTCTTCATAATATGGGACAGCCTCACATTTTTCTAGCCTCCTATAGTCATTCGTTCAGTGCCTTTCCAGATTCCACCAGTACCATCTACCACCCATACCAAAGCTGAAGCCATGTATTATACGTTTTTGTTACGGCTTATTTACAACTTACTTCTCTGTGGCAGTTTCCTTCTTACTCTTCCATGTTTCTCTCACCTCTTTTAAGCAAGCTAACTTGAATTTATTCTCATGGCCTTGTCAGGATTCCAAGAAGTAGAAATATTCAAATTCCTTTTCACACCTCTGCTGTCTTCAAGTCTGCTAATGTCCTTTTGGCCAAAGCAAGTCACAGGGACAAGCCCAGATTCTGGGGATCCAGAAATAAACCTCATTCCTTTAGTGAGAGAAATTGCAGAGTTACAGAGTTAAGTGTGTGGACTTAGAAAGTTTTTTTTTTTATTGGAGTAATTAATAAATCAGTCTAGCAGAGATATTTCTGTTAATCTTTAACAAATCAGACAAAATTTTATTTACATGTAATGAAGGAACCTTAGACTGAGTTAATTAACTTTTAGTATGCTATTCAGTATGCAATGTTTGAATTAGAAAATTTAATTTTATGTTAAATACCATCTCTCTTAAAAGCACATGGATTCAAATGGGTCTTGCATAACTTTTCTGTAAATCTAAAAAGTATGATGACTTTACCAAAGGAAGATGGCGTATGAAATTGTATATTTTGGTGCCCAAGACAAATGAAAATTCATTATCTCTTTCTTTATTTCTCAGGTGATATTTGTGATCCCAATCCATGTGAAAATGGAGGTGTTTGTTTGTCAGGATTAACTGACAATTCCTTTTCCTGTGAGTGTCCAGATGGCTTCACAGATCCCAACTGTTCTAGTGTTGTGGAGGTTGGTAAGTGCAAGATTTAAGCATTTCAGTAGTTATCCTCTTTGTTTGCATGAGTGACTGACAAATTTGGTGTGGTGCAATATGGGTATTCTATACAAGATTGCTCTATGCTACGAATCAGTTTACTCTTCTGTAGTACTCTCAATTTTATAATTTCTATTTTATAATTGAATTATATTTGTATTAGTGGTATTCTCAAACAATTTAAAACTGTTTTAGTGAGTAACACTACACTTCAAAGTCACTACAAGTGTTACTTGAATATAGTAAATTTTTTAATTTCTCTAATATTGACATATTAAATATTTAAAATTTCATTCTCACTGAAAAATAATTCCCAATTCAATCTATTTAAATTAGCCACTCTAAATAAAATAGAACTTATTTTAGTGATTGATAATATCAATATTTTCCAGCTCTTTTATCCATTACTTTTCTAACACTATAAATAAATGAGGGGCACCTGGGTGGCTCAGTGGGTTCAAGCCTCTGTTCAAGCTGAAGCTCAGGTCATGATCCCAGAGTCCTGGGATCTAGCCCCGCATCCCGCTCTCTGCTCAGTGGGGAGCCTGCTTCCTCCTCTCTCTCTGCCTGCCTCTCTGCCTACTTGTTATCTCTGTCTGTCAAATAATAAATGGAATCTTTAAAAAAAATAAAATAAAATAAAATAATAAATGAAAGATGATGTTTCAGCTGCATTGTTCTTCAGAGTCTTCTCAAAAACTTTGATTTGCAAATATTGAGTAGTCATTGATCATATTTCAAAAATTTTTTCATCTGTGAAGTACTTCATTGGCATGCATAGTTATGGATTTCCATATTGTTCCCATAAGTTCCAAATTGTTCCCTTTAAGGAAAGAGCTGTACTTCAAATAATTTCGTACTGTGTAAATTTGTATAGAGATTTTTCTCCCTGATTAAAGGTAATACGATGATTAAGTTTGAAAAAATTTATTTTTTTCACATCAGTACCAAGAAAAATAAAAAGTGGACTATATCTGTTCAATATAGGAAAACTAAACATGTTTTGGGTTAAATTTCAGCATAAACCTTGGAAAACTCAGAGGTTTAGATGGCTTTTGAAAAATAGTTTTGAAGAAGAGAAGTAATAGTGTCTGTATTAAGGGACCAGTTTGTTACTCATCACTGTATAATGCACCTAACCTAGTACCTTTATGCATACTGGAAGCCCAATAACTATTGATTGAATGAAGGAAAGAATAATTAAATAAAACTATTAACTTGCCATTTTGACCAAAATCCAGTTATTGGATTTTATTGTGCTCTATTTGTTAAAATATGAAATATGACATTATTATGAATGTATTATTTCTGAAACAATTATATTATTACAGAATGGTACTTAGTTCATTTAATTCATTTCAAATATAATTCTCTTCTAAGGCTTTTATTAACTCACTGCTAGTTTTGGGGGTTTGATACAGTGCCATTAAAATAAAAATATTGTAACCATTTTGACCCACTCTCCAAATATGTACGGTCAGTTTCAGCGTTTAATATGGAACCATATCCTCAGAAAAGTCTATATCTCTAAAGAAAATTATAATCATAAATATTCCTAACAGAAATAGATGAATAAAACTTTAGTGTTATATTTTAAGCCTGCTAACCCTAAACTGATGGTGCCTTACATTTGTAGTATATAATGTTTTTGTTGCTATTTTCTAAGAGCCAAATCTGGAATTAAAGAGGCAAATATCTTCAAATAATTTAAAAATCAATATCTTCATAGATTTTTTTAAGTAAATACTTGAATTCTTTGGTCCATATTTTTAAATTAATTCAATTTTTATCATTTTATCAGAAAAATGAGACTATGGGCAACAGTACTTTAAAAACTAAATATATAATTCAAATGAGACTGGGAAATCAAATGGTTATAGAATTAAGTTTTCCTCAGTTTCATTATTGTATATTATTAAAATATTTATGATATTCAGAAATAAGGTAGTTATAGTATATTATCTTATTATATTATATGTTTTATATATAATATATATATATATTATATGTTTTGTAATATATATATATAATATGTTTTATATATATATATATCTTATATTATATGTTTTAAGCAACCTCATTCTTCCCTAGCATATATTTAAGACTTCTTATAAGCAATATATCCATTTTATATTTGCTTTGTCATTTAGCATAGCATATTAGTTACACCAAGTCTAATTTAATGCCTTGCTTTTATAACATTAAAATAATAGGGAACAAGTACCCTAAAAGTTTAAAAATGGCCATAGCTTCTTAAAAATAATTTTGCTATATTATAAAACAATTTTTTTTTAAAGGTGAGAAAATAAGGGGAACTCAAACACAATTGTCAGGTTAGATACCTCTTTAGGACAGACATATATTACCTTTCTTGCCTTTCTACTACATCTTTCTCAACTCTATATTTTCTTGCATATAATAAGGGGATACTGAATATTTGTTAAATAAAAACATTTAGTAACAATGCTTTTTAATATCTAGCCTTCCTGAGTTATTTTTTTCATATTTTTAAAACTACTTATTGGAACAAAATATATGAAGTATTAGGTCATTAAAGACCATTCTGCATTTTTAGTTTGAAAAAATCTGTTACTTTGATGGCACATTTCTGTTGTCCTTTCCATACCTTTAGGTAGCACCAGTGCAGAGAACAGTATACTAGAGTGTACTGGAATTTTATACAACCCCCACTCAAAAAAGCTATAGGTATTTTAATGTAATATCTTAAAAGACAGAAGATTTTAGTTGTTGCCATTGATGGATTTTTACTTACACATTAATTCCCCCAAAGATGGTGATGTGGCCAAGCTTTATTCTAACCTTTAAGCCATATAAATTTTGTAATCATATGAATTCTAAATCTCCTTATTCTTAATTTCCAAAGGGAAGAAAGTCTTTTCTATATTTGTTTAGAAGAAATTTTGTTGTGATCCTAATACTTAAAATTATTTTTACTCTGTTCATTCTGTAATCAAACAGATACTCTTCATTGTAGTACATCTAGAAAGGAGAATTTCGAATATACACTCTTCTTAGAGATTAAAAATACTTCGTGATTTTACCTCAAACCTTATTACTTTGTAGTAACTTTGTTTTAAGTTCTTGATGCTGCTTATTTCAAAAGAATTTCATCCAATTTTGTGCTTTTATTCTTCCCTCCCAAAGCATCTTGTGTCAGATAAGCACTAGACACATTCCTGCATTTGCAATCAATCCTCATACCACCTACATTTCCTGTATTATGTGTGGAAGCTTGGAGAAATTGATTTGCTCAGATTTGTGAACTTCATTCACAAGACAACATTGTTTTTCTTAGATTTAATTCTTGATCTGTCTCTATACTCTAATATCCATCTTTTACCTCTGTCTCTCTTTGTCTCCGTCTGTCTCTCCCACAAACATCTCCTTATTCAGACATACCTCTACACTTCAATGTTCTCAGCTTCGTAGACTTATTACAACTCACTTCTGATATAGCCACAAAAGGCAACAGGAAAACATCTCCCTGATTAAAGGAAAGGGGAAAAGAACTTACTTTACATCCTCATATTTGAAGACATCAGCCAGATTAACCAATGTTTGCACAGATGTGCACTGGATGTTGACTTTATTCTCCAGGTGCCTTGTAGACAGACCACCATGTGGTTAAGCCCCAAAATTCTTCCCAATTATCTGCTCACATTCTGGATAGCACTTTGTAATTTGGAGCCAAATGGTGACCCATTTATTTCATGTGGACATTCCTATTACTAGTGAATATTTTAGAGTTTGTATGTGAAAAGTTTAGAAATTATTAAATTATCTAAGTTCCATGGCATAATTCTTCTCTGTGTGCTCTCAAATTAACCCATTAAAATAATAGCAGTTGTTTTTTACAACTCAAATATATAGTATATTAATGCAATCAAAGAAGACAAAATAAGTGATTGACTTAAAAAATCTTAATTTTCTTTTTTTTTAAGGATTTTTAAAAATTTATTTGACAGACAGAGATCACAAGTAGGCAGAGGGGGGTGGGGAAGCAGGCTCCTTGCTGAGCAGAGAGCTTGATGTGGGACATGATCCCAGACCTGAGCCAAAGGCAGAGGCTCTAACCCACTGAGCCACCCAAGTGCCCCTCTGCATGATGTTCTAAGGAATTTGGACTTTATACTAAGAGACATGTAAAGGGTTTGTACTTTTAGAAGATCATTGTCATTACAGTATGACAATATGAAAAAAAAAAAAAAAAGAACAGTAAGGCAGGGGAACAATTTGAAGTCTACTGCAGGAGACCAGGTCAGACATGGTGGTTTGGCTTTGGCAACAAATGGAATGGAAAAGAGAAAGCCAGTAAGTATTTAAAGGATACAGTAGATAATTGTTAATGACTTAAGGGGTTATTGAGTAAAAGAGAATGGAAGGAGTAAAAAAGAAATGTCCATAATTTTTGGTAACTTCATAATTTTAAGTAACTTGATGCCATTTACTGAGGTAGTATAAATTGAAGATACCTGTATTGAGAGGCAGATAATGAGTTGAGTATTTCACATATTGAATCAGAGAAACTTGCTAGATAGTAGTGAAAAAGTCAGGCATAGATTGGTAAGTTATAATTACACAGATAATTATTGTATAAATTGTATAAATTTAGGGAGTGTATAAATCAGCCCATAAGCAAAATAAATTTTGAAAAGAAAACAAAGGAATGGAAACTGATAATGAATATAATGAAATACTGGGTAGAGAAAGTTAAATTTATAAAGGAGTCTGAGAAGGAGTGGTCAGAAAGAAAAGAATCCAGAAAAATATTGCACCCCCCAAATTAGGGGTAAATCATGTTTTAAAGCATGTGCGATCAGCAGTATCAAATATGATGTAGAAGTTGACCAAGATAAACATTTACATTGATTACATGTGACAAATGGATAATATGCAAACATCAGTTTTGCTGGGGTCATGGAGAAATAGCTAGATTGTGGCACATGGAAGTATTAGATATAAGATTTTTAAAAAGTGGCTAGGAATACAGGGAAACTTCCTCAACATGATAGAAAATGTCTGCTAAACATAGTGATTCAAAGGGGCACTTGCACTCCAATGTTTATAGCAGCAGTGTTCACAACAGCCCAACTATGGAAAGAACCCAGATGTCTATCAACAGATGAATGGATAAAGAAGACGTGGTGTGTACACACATACACATACATACACACACACACACACACACACACACACACACACTGGACTATTACTCAGCCATCAAAAAGAATGACATCTTGCCATTTGCAATGATGTGAGTGGAACTAGAGGGTATTATGTTAGGCGAAATAAGTCAGAGAAAGATAAATACTGTATGATTTCAACTATGTGGAATTTAAGAAACAAAACAGATGAACATAGGAGAAGGGAAGAAAAACTAAAATAAGATAAAAACATAAAGATAAACAAAGATAAAAAGATAAAAAAATAAGATAAAAATAAAATAGAATAAGATTAAAATAAAATAAGTCAGATAAGAAAAAAAATAAGATAAAAATAAGATAAGAAAAAATAAAATAAGATTAAAAAAAAGGGAAGTGCAAACCATTAAAGACTCTTAACTACAGAAAACAAACTGAAGGTTGCTGGAAGGGCGGTGGCTGGGGGGATGGGGTAACTGGGTGATGGGCATTAAGAAGGGCACTTAATGTAATGAGCAGTTGTTTATATGAATCACTAAATTCTACCCCTGAAACTAATAATACAGTATATATTCACTAAATTGAATTTAAATAAAACATTTAAAAAGAAAGCCTACAGCTAAAATCATATTTAATGGTAAGAAATTTGAAGCTTTTCCACATAGATCAGAAATAAGATAAGGATGTTCCCTCCCACTATTCCTTTTTAACATTGTACTGGAATTACTAGCCAATGCAATAAGACAAGGAAAGAAAATAAAGGTATACATATTGGGAAGGATAAATAAAACTATCCTTTCATGATGACATCATCATTTATGTAGAAAGAAATCCTAAAAAATCAACCAAAAATCGGGAACTAATAATTATAGCAAGATTGTAGAATGCAAGGTTAATATATAAAAGTCAATCTTTTTTTATAAACTAATAATAAACAAGTGAAATTTGAAATGAAAAACACAGAGGCAGAGCACTGAGGATATTGGGCAGTGAAAATACTCTGCATGATACTATAATGTCAGATACGCATCATTATACATTTGCCCAAATCCGTACAATGTACAATACCAAGAGTGAACCCTGCTGCAAACTATGGGCTTTGGATAATTATCATGTGTAAATGTAGGTTCATCCATTGTAATAAATGCATCACTCTGGTGAGGAATGTTAATAATGGTGAGGTTATGCGTGTGTGGGGTTGAGGGACTATATGGGAAAACACCATACCTTTTTCTACTTTGCTGTGAACTTATAAGTGCCCCCCAAAAATCAAGCATTGATTTTTAAAAAATGGCTTGAGGGGTGCTTGGGTGGCTCAGTGTAAGCCTCTGCCTTTAGCTCAGGTCATGATCTCAGGGTCTTGGGATCGAGCCCTGCATCAGACTCTCTTCTCAGCAGGGAGCCTGCTTTCCCCTCCCTCTCCGTCTGTCTCTATGCCTACTTGTGACCTCTCTCTCTCTGTCAAATAAATAAATAAAATCTTAAAAAAAAAAACTAAAAAAAGTTTAAAAAATGGCTATAACATTCATCAATTTATTCATTTATTTATTCATCCATCCATCAAATATTTATTAAGTATATGCTATATGCTAGACACTGTTCTTGGCACTGAGGATATAACTACTGAAAAATAGGCTTTGCCTTTATAGATCTTCTGGTCAAATGGGAAATTAGAGAATAAACCATCATACTTATCAAGGTAAGTTTCAAAAAAGAAAAATAAAGACAACTGTGAGGGAGAATAAAAGGAGGTACATTTTTAGGAAAGTTTATTAAGAAAGACTGAGAAGTAGGTATTTGAACAGAGAGTAGGCACTGGGTAAATTCATTGCATAGGGATGAAGAGAGAGCATGTAAATTGAAAGGGAATTTTGGACCAAGGGAGGTTTTCCATTTAAGATCGAATTCTAATGTAATTGTGGTAAAGAAATATGACATAAACACAAGCTTGTGTTTTACTAAGAATTAACTATGTTAGCTGACTCATACAGAAAACTCAATGATACTTAGGATACATTTAACCTATTAAAACCATCAGTCTGAAACCAAAGGACATAAACATTGGAATTTGGTAGTAATTTAAAATCCATCATCACTTTTAGAAAAAAACTCAAGGTACTTATGTGATGAGAGTAGTTCAGTACAGGATAATAGAGGCAGCATATTATGTCACTTGTCATTCTTCTTCTTTATCTTCTCTGTAGTGACATTGGCTCCTGACTAGGTTTTCTCATTTAGAAAAATTAGTAAACATAAAGGTGCTTCATCCAGTTCTGTTTTCTTCTATTCTCTTCTATCATATTCCATCCAAACTTATTTCCTTTGGTAATTGGTATTCCTTTTCTAACATGAATTCAGGTTCTTTTAAATTTGTAGCCTTCAGAGCTCATCACTGCTAATCTGTCCTGATTCCATATCATTCTAAGAAATTGGTTACTCATCACTCATCACTGCTAATCTGTCCTGCTTCCATATCATTATAAGAAATTGGTTGCATTTACCCCAGAAACGTAAAGTCTCATAACTTTTTTTAAAAAAACCAACAATTTGCACTGTACATCTTGCCCCATGAATAGCTACATTCATGTTTGCCTTTTAGAAGGTGATCACTGTCAGAATATCAAGTAGTATAATAAAGGCTGACACTGAAAGACTTCTTGTTGTTGATCATGAACTATCAGAATGTTAACAAGATTTCAGTAGATCTCTTGGGTAGAGCAAGGCTATTTTTAGATTTCTAAACTTTGGTTGCAAAATGAGAGATTTGATAAATTTCAGTTAAATTATTTATGTATTACATAAAATTACAAGCAGTTATCAGTTTTTCCCCCCTTAAGATTATTTCTTGGACTAAGGAAGAATACCTCATGATTGAATCCATATTTCTAGAAATTATTATAATGAGAGCTGTTCTGCATAGACTAAAATTATTTCTCAAAAATTGCTAGCCATGGATTATTGCTAAGAAATTTCCCAGTCAGCTACACTCAGGAGATTCATTTTCAGAGTTAAATTTATTTAACTTTACTGATAATAAGAAGGATTAAATGTATGTTCATATAAACCAATAGAATTGTAGAGTTAAGACGGCAGAGTGAAGGATTCAAGGGTAAATTTTGCTGTTTATTTTGTATATATTACAAAAAATTAATTTTGTTTTACATATGTAAATATTTCTATAACATACCTCATAAACAATTAGCTTCTCAATTTTAAAATGTTTCTACTTTAGAAGAGCTTAAGTGGTTCAGTAGGTAAGCTCTTGATTTTGGCTCAGGTCATGATCTCAGGGTCCTGGGATGGAGCCCTGCATTGGGGTCCATGCTCAGTGGAGAATCTGCTTTAGGTTCTCTCTCTCTCTTTCCCTCTCCCTCTGCCTCTCCCCCACACGCACTCTCTCTGTCTCTCTCACAAAATAAATAAATAAATCTTTAAAAAATAAATAAAGTGTTTCTACCTTATTATTAATTATAATGATTAGAATTCAGTACCTTGCAATTCCAAGCCCTAACAATCATATATTAACTAAAAAAAAAAAAAAAATACACAGAATATCAAAGAACCTTAGAAAATAACTAGTATAGAAATTCTGAGAGCCAATTTGTGGTAAGGTTTTTATTTGTAAGAAAAGAAAATTTAACACATTAAAAGAAATACTGATGTATACCATTTTAACCATTGTCTTTTTTCTGAGAGTATAACCTTTCTGTTGCTTGGGGATAAATATTTTTGTGAATGAAATGATAGTGGATGTGTATCATTATGCTTTCTCTGCTTAACAAATCATTACAAATTCAGTGGGTTTAAACAACCATGGAAGTCTCCATTCTGAGAGTAACATAGGTGTTCTGATTGACCAGTGCTGGGTAGTGGAGCATGGCTCAGCTGAGATAGCTTCTCTCTGCTAGATGAGGCTTCCTCTGTGGTGGTGGGAAGGCCCAAGAGCAGTAAGAAAGATCAAGCCCAAATTTTAAGGACTTTTCAAAGCTCAGCTTGTATCACTTAAGCTAACAATAGTTTTGGTGGGAGGACCTGCCTTCATATTGAAAAGGTGAAGATGCAAGAGGGGGAAAGAATTTGTGGGTGGCTTTATAGTCTACTACAGATCATTAGGTAGTTGCTTTCCTTTTACTTTTTTAAATTAAAAAAAAAAAATAACAGTTTTTACCGGTAATGCAAAAAGTTAATGAACATGTAGATATGTTTGTAGATATTTATTTTTATGTTACTAGCTATGAAGGTAGTCTTTTTTAATAAGGGAGGAAAAAGTAAAAGCTCTCTTAAAAAAAGAAGGGGGAAAACTTGATTATTTTCTGTTCATTTTAGGAACTACATTGAAAAATTAGAAAAGGAAAAGTGGAAAGTGACATTAAATTGTTCTTTTAATCAAATTTCAAATGAAATGGCATGAAGCCTGTTGTGGCGCTGCCAGAATGTACAACTCTATGCATCTATGAAACTGAAAATTGCTATTTTAAAGTGATAGGCACTGTGGCAAATTCAGCATTAACCTCGAAAAATTTTCTCTGCCAGGTTGAGCACTTTCATGGAAAAGAGGTTTATAAGAGACTCATATAGTTAAATATGTTAAATAGTCCAACAGTTAAAATATGTCCAACAGTCTTTAAGACCTTTCATAGAGTTATTTGGTTTTCTCGTCTTAATTTTCAATGTGAATCTCTTTCTTGAGTCTAAGAATTAAGTCTATTGTTTGTTTCTTTTTGAGTTAATTACATATTGATTTATGGTTAAAAATAACATTAAAAATAATATTTTTAAAAATTTTGTAAAGATTTATTTGAGAGAGACAGAGGGAAAGATAGCACCTGCCAGGGGTGGGGGGTGGGCAGAGGGAAAGAATCCCAAGCAGACTACCCACTGAGTGCAGAGCAGACGTGGGGTGATCTCATGACCTTGAGATCATGACCTGATTTGAAATCACGAGTCAGCCATTTAAGTGACTGAGCTACTCAGGCACCCCTCCTTAGATTAAATTCTTAATGGTTGGGTTAAGACTTATTTGAGGACCTATAATATTGTAAGATTGTATAGAAAAGTCTATTCAGTTTATCATGATGGATTTATAATGAAAAGAAATTTTTTTTTAAGATTTTTTATTTATTTATTTGACAGACAGAGATTACAAGTAGGCAGAGAGGCAGGCAGAGAGAGAGAGAGGAGGAAGCAGACTCCCCGCCAAACAGAGAGCCCGATGCGGGACTCGATCCCAGGACTCCGGGATCATGACCTGAGCCGAAGGCCGAGGCTTCAAACTACTGAGCCACCCAGGCGCCCATGAAAGGAAAATTTAATGGGCTTATGGTAATGTAGATTTGGGTCATTCTATTTGCAGAGGAGAACAGAGGAGAAGGTATAGGATATTTACATATATAAAATATAAGAAGAGAAAAATATACATGGAGAACAAAGAGATTGTTATCTCATCAAATATAGTTTTATTTTTTTAAGATTTTATTTATTTGTTAGAGAGAGAGAGCAAGGGGGAGGGGCAGAGGAAGAAGCAAGGGAGCCCTACACAGGCAAAGAGCTCTATCCCAAAAGCCTGGGATCATGACCTGAGACAAAGGCCGACACTCAACCAACTGAGCCACCCAAGCACCCTTCTAGTTTTAAAATAATATGTAAAGACTACATTCTCTTTTATTTTCCACTCAAACATTATTTAAGGCCACAGATTATTTAAAAAGGACAAGTTATAACACATCTTAAGGTCCAGTTTGGTTGATAAAAGCTTTGAGGAAAAGACTATTCTCTAGAATTCAAACCAGTAAGGAGAGAGTAGACAGAAAAGTCATAAATAATGTCTCTAGAGCTTGTAGAAAATGGGGCTGACTTAACTGGATAAGGAAAACCTATGAAGGTTAGATAAAGGTAGGAAGTGGGAAAATGTTTACTATTACTCTAATGGAATCTGAAAGCCAGTTGGCTGAATCAGAGAGCATTTGCTTTCATCCGTCCTCTTATCATTAGTTGATGATAGAATGAAGAGAAAGAGATGAGAGAAGTGTTAAGAATTCATTGCAAAGAACTATCTTGATATGTTGAAATTTACTTCTTAGAACTATTAGAAATCCTGTAGTGTGTCATTTTCATAAGTTAGATAAACTAATTAATCAACAAATCTTTTGGGGACCTAGTATGTGCTAAAATCACACTCTTTTTTATGAGTGATTACTAGAGTAAAGCATAATGGTTACTAATGAAATAGAAGGCATAAAGTCTTTTCTCAAGCAGCTTCAAATGGGCGTCATTGTGTGAAGGTTTATTTGGCCACAGTGCCTAAAGCCATAGGAAAATTGGGTGACACCTTAAGATTACTTTGTACTCTAAGACAGTTTATCTAAATCAGAGTTTTTATGTGGAGGCAGATTCTGTAATCCATGTTATTTAAAGTACAGGAACAACACATAATTTTTAAATGAGTCATATAATGAGTGAGAGTTTGGGCAGAATCCTCTTCAGAATATATTAAATTTTTCCCTTTGAAAGTATAAAACTCATCAATCTATGATTTAAAATGCACAGCAATCGATATTTATTGTTCTCTTTATTTTGTTTAATCAAGACTTGGAAAAACAAGTAAGGAGGATACAATTTTGGTTCCTCAGCAAAAGATGGAGCCAGTCTTAGGGTGTTTTCTTAATGTACTACCTCTTGAAACATATAGCAAATTTTAAATAAGAACCAGCACCTTTTTTTCATGGCATGTTGCTAAATCTCCACAATGTCTTTAACTGGTAAGATTGTAGGTGAGAAATCAGAACCCAAGTGCTTCTCGCAGATCATAGAGAGCGAGTGAGTACAGAACTCGTACGGTTACTCATTGACATAGTTGCCGCCAAACATTTTCAGCAAGACAAATATTGTTTCTGTCAGTTTAGCTCTCTTTCAGTCAATGGCTTTGGCTTCCCCAGGCAATATATAAATCAGGGTGCATTCTAGAACATGCTCTGACCTTTAAGGTCAACTTCTATTTTTCAGGGATGGACATCCAGCCATATTATGCACAATGCTGTCCTGACCCCACACTTTTGTGGTAAGGCTCACCTCACAACCAGGCATGCTGTTATCAGGCCGTCATGTAATGAGCATTGAAGGGGGTGGGCAGGGAGTCTTTATGTAGTTTACCAATCACCATAACGCCAAGGATATTTTTTTTTCCCTCAGCCATTTCCCTTTAATAGTGTCTTGTCTTTTTAGAATACTCTATTCATTAAAATGCTAATACACATATTCTTCTTGTAATAACCTTGAAATAAACAGTTGAGCTAATACCAATCTCAGTGTTAAATAGGAAAGCGAATCTGTGATAAATGTAATGACTAGACCAACGTCATAGATTTCTGCTCAAAGGCAGGCAGAACAGGTGTTAAATCTGAAGTTTTGACCAATGCATTCTCCATGGTCCAGTGTCTGTGTTCAAATTAAACTGTGCCTGTTACACATATGGGGATGGGTGCTTTGAAACAATGAAAGAACCTGGAGCTATAATAGTAATTATAAGGATACCTTTAAGTTACAGTGTTTGTCACATGCTGAGCATGTTTTCTTTGAACTCTGTAGGAACACATTCTTCAAGGGATTGCATCATGGTATTGTGGTTAAGAACTCAGTCAGACTGAATTCAGTCCTGCCTCTTCTATTTACTATCTCTGTTACTTTGGGCAAATTGCTTAACCTCTGGATGCCTTAGTTCCTTGTCTGTAAAATTGGGGTAATAATAGTACTAACTTTGAAGGGGTTTTGTTCGAATTAAATGTTACTGTATCTGGGGCTCTTAGAACAGTGCTTAGCTTATAATAAGAGCTACATAAGAGTTATAAAATAAACATAAATAGTTAAATCTTATAGACAATTTAGGAGCTACATGCAGATCAGACTTCTAAGTTCCTGAATATTCCTCTGTCATTTTAGTCATTAATAACATTATTGAGATGTCCAATAAATCCTGATCTATTTTTTTTTTAAATGTCAGGATTTTTTCTGCTTGTGCTTGAATATGCAAACTGGGGGCAATTTAGCTGTCAGCTTTTAATTTTTCAAAAATTTCTTTCCTTCAACGTGTAATTTGACAAATCCACTTACTTGGTATGGGAAAAAGAGAACCCTATGTTTTGTTATTTGAAAATCATGAGTAATGTGAGTAATGCTTGCATAATTAGGAATTGCCCTTTTAGGAGCATAGCTTTCCTTATGCTTACAGCAAATAGCTTATGAATTGATTTTTTTCTTTATAAGAGTGCAAAATGAGAATTTGTAAAAGTATAATAAATACCAAGTTGAAATTTATGATGCCATATTAATATTTGGTTCTTGGATGTGATAGATCAACAATAAGCTCTTTGTGGCTTTGTATAAAGATAGAATCACAGAGTACAAGAGACTGCTAGGCTCTTCCATTTAACCAATATTATTGAGCATCTATTAAAAGCTATTCTTAACCCCCAGAGTCTATGCTCCCCTTTGTCTGTGACCCCAAAATAAAAAGCCTGCCCTTGAGATACTTCTGTTTAGGAAAGAATTATAAAACATACACAGCAGTAGCCATTACACAACGTGCTAAATAATCATCACAAAAAAAGAACAAAGTGCAATAGGTAACAACAGGAGGAAAGGTTACTTTGAGTCCAGGGATCAGATTTGACAGCTTAAGATAGCTTTTAAAATCGGCTGGGATGGAAGTATAGTTCACCAGCAAAGTTATTAGAGGGAAACATTTTAAGCAAAATTCAGGATGATAAACAGAAAGCTGAGAAACTTAGGAACCTTCCAGAAGAATTAGCCTTAGTGGTTGCCCAGATTATTTGGTATTTTTAGGGATGATTGGGAGTTAGACAGCAAGGTGATTTGGACATATATTGCATAGGACCTCCAGTCATCTTCTCAGACTATTCTTACAACATATTTTTCAGTGTTATTAGCAAAATTATCACAGGATCATGATTCTGTTACCTCTTTTCATAGTACATTATTGGAACATACAAACACTATTTAAAAACAACACAAAACACTTCTCTGAACAGTATTTGAGGTAATTTTTTTAAGTACTACCTCAGGCTTTTCTTTTGAGGATTAAATTGTACTATTTTTTCCTATTACATTTTTATTCTGCCTCCAAGGTCTTTTTTCATTTCATTAATTATTGTGATTGTTTTCAGTAAGACTTGGTCTAAAACATAGTTGATTTGGAAAAGGCTGAATGTGGCTTATTTACTGAAATTAGTGCTCATTTCTAACCAGAAATTATTTGCTGGAGGAAACAATATAAAGTTCCAACAACAGTTTCTATGATACTTTTCTGTGACTGTGAATGTCAGTTGACTTGTGGAAAATCCCATGAGAAGCCATCAAATATTTATATTCACCTGTATGGTTTCCTAGTCCTGGACACTAAGGAAACTGTTTAAATAAAGACAACTGTTTGGTTTTCTTGTCTGTAAACTTAATATACTATATATGAAATACATGCAAACTAGATTCTTTGCTAGAGAGAAAGCAAAAGATTCGAAGAATACATTTAAGGCTATGCTTAGTTCAAATTTTTGTAATTTTTTCCTACTTATTTCCTAAAATACTTTTAACATTACTGGTAAGCCAGTCATATTCTCCCTTGACTCCACCCCAACCATGACCTCCTTTGTCCCATGTCTACCTCCTTCCCTTGCTTTTTCCTGCTCAGGATTAGTTGTAATATAGCAGCCTAAAGAAGGTAGGTAATGAGGGCATGGTATTTTGTCCTAGTCAGATCTCATCTGGAGATCTAATTCTGTTACTTTGTTTCAAAAAGCCTTGACAAATTTGAATTTGTCAGGAGGAGGTTAAAAAATGATGACCAGGTTGTATGCCATCATATATGAAATTAAGTAGAGCTGTTTATCTCAGTTAAGAAGAGAATTATGGGGCATGTGATAGCTGTTTACAGATATTTGAAAGGCTATTATTTTAAAGAAGGAGCCATATTATTCCACTGTTTTCCAGAGGCTAACCCGGGGAGAGCAATGTGACATGTTCTTTATGAGATTATAAATTCCCTGCCATTAGAAGTTTTGAAGGAATATTTAAATGTTTAGTTGGCAGGTTGGACTTAGTGACCTTTAAGTCTGGTTTGGATTTAAAATTTTGTTTCTCAAAGTTGCTTGCATCCTGTTTTCTGAATGGCCTGTTTCCTATTTGACTATTCCTTTGTTTTGTTTTTGTTTCATTTTGTTTTGTTTTGTTTTGGCAGTTTGGAAGTGTAAAAGTTAATAGTATGCATTCACAACTTGAAAATATCCAGAAAGACAAGAAGAATGGGGCTTGGGCCCTCCCTGAATAGCCCTATATATTTATTCAATTTAATTGTCTTAAAGTTAGACCCGTCTACTTTTTTATCAGTTGAGTTCTTTAAAGACATTTCAATTAAGGAAAAATTTGGCCTAGGGAGACCAATTTTGCAGATAGAGAAATTTCATTGTCAATGTCGTTTGATTAACGCCTGAATGTGATACACTGACTATTTTGCTTTAAAGAAGGTCCTAATGATTCTGAAAAGAAAGCAGTTAATTTTAACTTCTATTTTAACAGGCAGGAGAAAAAACAATCCTCCATAGCAGTCATTAACGGACTGCTGAATAAGTCAGTGGCACATTAGATTAGTTCAGTTCAGGCAAGTGGAAGCTGTGCTTTATCTCTTACAGTTAGTGTCCTTGGGATGAGTTCAAGCTATGTGCAAAAAATAATTCCCCTAGACCCAAGAGAAACAGATCTACCAGAGATATCTGAGTTCTCTTTAAATTACACCTGCCCACTATTTTTCTTGCTCTTTCATCTTTTGGTTTCAAAAGGTATTTTAATTAAGCCAAGTACATGGAACTGTATTTTGGGAATTCATCATTTCAAAGCCATCATAAAATTTCTGAATCCCTCTTTGTAATATAAGCAGTGAAAAAGGAATGATATTTTGTTAAAAGGCTTCACAAATTTCAAAAGTGGTAAAACATCATCTTTGAAATAACTTTAATATATTAAATGTTTGCTGTGCCCACCCACACATGCATATACACACACATTATATGCCAAGATTTTGTAATAAAGCAACTTTCTGTCTTCAGATGGCCACCATTTTTTTCTTAAAATATGGAAGTTTTATATTAGTTAATATAAGAATATTTTACTCAGTTGTCAACCCTACGGCTGCATCTGCCCAAACACAGAGCTTAGCTGTTTCTTTTGTCTCTGTGTCTTGTACTACTTGGACACAGGACACACTGAAAGTTCTACTTGGCCATCATTAATGGTAACTCTATTGTGGGAGTAAATTTCACAGGAAGAAGGCACAAATATCATATTGTCCAATATATTTAAGAAAATTACTGCAGATAGGCTGATGGGTTTAAAGAGGATCATTTAAAAGCCTTATTTACAAAAGTGAATATTTTATATTGTGCATAGTATGAGCTGATTTATTTAATAAAATTTAGTCCTTTATTTTTGTTTCATTTTTCTATCACTATTCAAATGGAGTCTGAGTATTCATTGAAGTCAAATGGAGTCAATGAGTATCCAATGAAGTATTATTTGTTTTTTGGTTTTTTTTTTAAGATTTTATTTATTTATTTGAGAGAGAGGCATGAGAGAGCATGAGCGAGGAGAAGGTCAGAGGGAGAAGCAGACTCCCCGTGGAGCTGGGAGCCTGATGCAGGACTCGATCCCGGGTCTCCGGGATCATGACCTGAGCCGAAGGCAGTCGTCCAACCACCTGAGCCACCCAGGCGTCCCCCAATGAAGTATTATTTGTAAGAAAGAGACCCCTGACTCCATCCAAATATCATTCAATAGAGATAAATAAATTATGGTATGCCCATAAAACAAAACGTTAATAACTACTGCCCATATTCACTGAGTATGTTGACATAGAAAAATGTCTGCAACTATTAGTGAAAAAAGCCAGTTGTAGAACAGCATGTTTTGTACAGTCCTTTTATTTTATATTATAAATAAATATTTAATTACTGTTTATACACTATATGTATATGAATTTTACTTCAAAATTCAGTTTATAGTGGGTTTTTATTTGGTAATTTAGATGATTTAGTACATGTACTGTAATGCAAACCTTAACCCATTTTCACAGGCTTTCTTATTTTTTTCTTTTTTGGCCAACCCCTTAATGAGAAAATCTCTTCTGACATTAACATTTTATGTGCAATGATTCTGTGGTTTCCTTAAGTGGATGCTGTCAATGAGATTTGTGTCAATACTGCTGGTCTCTCCATTATCATTTAGTTTTTTGTGCTTTTGGTTTTAACAGATTTGCTTCTCAGATTAGTGCATTTGTTCAGACTTATGGAAATGACTTGAGGTTGAAGTGAGCAGTTTCCCACACATAAATAAAGAAGAAATCCATGGCACATGAGCCAGAGCCTGATGTTACCAGTTTCCTTCTGTCAGTTGCTGTGAAACAAAATAGTATGGGCGCTGTGATCATCTGAATATAACATGCGAGGTGCAGGTAGCCAGGGCCATGTGGCTTCCCTCATCACAGAACACAGCATTCTCTTAGCAGAACTCTTTTCTCTCTCCCATATTAAATTTTCAAAAAGATTATGAATTAATTTTATTTAAAATTGATGCAGTCTGGGCAATCATATACATATTAGCTATTGATCTGTTTGGTCCTTTTCAATTCTCTTCTTTCCATTTGTCCATGAATTTTCTTAGGATATCTTAGGTTTAATTTACCAATCCTTCCTTTACATGGCTCACAATACTGTAAAAACAGACATTAAATTTACTTCCTGGATTTCATTTTCTCATCTTTGAAATTGGACAGCTTTCCAAAAATATTTACTCAGTACCAATTATGTGCACTATACAAAATTAAAACATAATGGTTGCCCTAAATGAAGGATGGTAGATAATGTCCAGCTTGGGAACAAGACTGGAAAATATTGCTATTTTGTTTCAAACTGGCTTTAGGTTGTAGTTTAAAAGTCAGTGGGGATGGTAGGGGACAACTATACAAATCTGGAGACTAAAATAAATGCTAATGTATTGAAGATGGTGAAATTTGGATTGAGTCTACAAAGGTGGGATGAATTTGGATAGGGAAGGAGAGTACATGGAATAAACAAAGGATGGAGGACAATTGAATAGATAAATATAGAATTATAAGGCCCTTGTAATATCAAATCACCTAGCTTAAAGGTCTTTAGTGCTTCCTTCAAGCAGGAAAATGTATCCTAATTATGTCCCCAACATCTCTTTGATACTAGCTGGGAGATGAGTCATATTACTTCCCAACTTCCCAGTACTCTGGTTTAGTTTTATAAATTATGTATTTTTTAACTCAGTGGCAAAACAATGAAACTAAAGCTTCCATTCATTTTTTAAATTGTTTTTCCCATTTGTACCTATTTCTAAAGTGAGAAAATCGCAAAAGCACTGCTAACTGCTGTTAACATGATTCACTGTTTAACTAGATTTTGAAACCCATGTGAACTATATCACTACTAAACATAGAAAGTGCATTTTGTGGTTCAATTTTTTTTAAGATTTTATTTATTTATTTGACATACACAGAGAGATCACAAGTAGGCAGAGCGGCAACCAGAGAGAGGGGGGAAGCAGGCTCCTCGCTAAGCAGAGAGCCTGACTGGAGGGTGGGTGCTCCATCCCAGGACCCTGAGATCATGACCTTAGCCACCTAGGCACCCCTTGTGCTTCTATTTTAATGAATCTATTTACTTAATAAACACTAGTTTGATGTTTTTTCAGTTAGTTTAAAATCACAGATTTAAGGGCACCTGGGTGGCTCGGATGGTTAAGCATCTGCCTTTGCCTAGGTCATGATCTCGGGGTCCTGGGATCAAGCCCCACATTGGGCTTCCTGCTTAGTGGGGAGTCTGTTTCTTCCTCTCCCTCTACTATTCCCTCTACTGTGCTCTCTCACTCTGTCAAATAAATAAATAAAGTCCTTAAAAAAATAAGATCACAGATTTTTTCATGAGATGATCAAATGGTCATTAGAGTAACCATTGTCTTTTTAACCATTATTCCTTTTCTTTCCTGTCCCAAGAACATAAATCTGATTTATATGACTATATAGCTATATGTCAGTATATATATATATAGATAGATATAGATATAGATACAGGTGTAACTAAAACATAGATGAAGATGTATGGTTTTCTCTTTGATAAGTCTAGTATTGTAGCTTAATGAAACAGCTGAATTTTATTGAGCAACACAGAAGTGTATTAAATATTTATCTTTATTGTGTTCTTTCTCTTGACAAATATTTATTGAGCCCTACAACATTGTAGACTATTCTAAAACTACAGTCATAATGATGAGCAAAGAAGTCACAGCCTTGACCTCATGAAACTCCTAGTCTAATGGAGGAGACTAATAAACATACGTATATATGCTTACATACTAACTACATGTGTACACACTTATATATATTACATATTATTAACTGTACTCAATAGAAACTATTCTCCAAATTTAGCAGAGGAATCAAAATGCATGTGAAAGACTGATAGAATAGAGAAGATTTTGTAATTCTCTGAATACTTTTGATGTAAATACTATCTGTTGTTTCTCATTGTGTCCCAAATACTGTTCAGTTCTGAGGGCGTATAACTGACCAAATCATTTGCTGTTTGAAGTCATTGGCCAGGAGAGAATACTATTCCTCTTTGTATTTTCATAAGGAAGAAATTGATAATGGCAACCTTTAAGCCCTGAGGCATGTCCTCTTTGGGCCATTGGCCAAAAAGCAAATGAACAAACAAATAGTAGAACAAAAATCATATAAACCAAAACCTATCTAAATAAATCTCTGAATACCTCCAGAAGCAACTTGACAACCTATTTAAAAGACGGAGTTCCCAAATTTGACAACCTATTTAAAAGACTGAGTTCCCAAATTTGAAATGATAATTTACTCTTTATCTTAGTAATCACTGAAAACACACACACACACATACACACACATACAAATACACACATACACATTCACATTTATAGCATTTATCATCTGGGCAAGCATGAATAATCATACATAAATATCATTGTTATTTTTCATCACTGAAGTTGAATCAAAACTTCTGAAATATTGTCAGCTTAAGAATATATATTTCTGGGGCGTCTGGGTGGCTCAGTGGGTTAAAGCCTCTGCCTTCGGCTCAGGTCATGATCCCAGGGATCGAGCCCCGCATCGGGCTCTCTGCTCAGCAGGGAGCCTGCTTCCTCCTCTCTCTCTACCTGCCTCTCTGCCTACTTGTGATCTCTGTCAAATAAATAGATAAAATCTTTAAAAAAAAAAGAATATATATTTCTTTAGACGCCCAACTCTATGGTCAACCAATCTTCGGACAAAGCAGGAAAGGATGTCCAGTGGAAAAAAAGACAGCCTCTTCAACAAATGGTGTTGGGAAAATTGGACAGCCACATGCAGAAGAATGAAACTGGACCATTTCCTTACACCACACACAAAAATAGACACAAAATGGATGAAAGACTCAATGTGAGATAGGAATCCATCAAAATTCTTGAGGAGAACACGGGCAGCAACCTCTTGGACCTCAGCCACAGCAACTTCTACCTAGAAACATCACCAAATGGAAGGGAAGCAAGGGCAAAAATGAACTATTGGGACTCATCAAGATCAAAAGCTTTCGCACAGCAAAGGAAACAGTCAACAAAACCAAAAGACAGCTGACAGAATGGGAGAAGATATTTGCAAATGACATATCAGATAAAAGACTAGTATCCAAAATCTATAAAGAGCTTATCAAACTCAATACCCAAAGAACAAATAATCCAATCAAGAAATGGGCAGAAGACATAAACAGACATTTCTGCAAAGAAGACATCCAAGGGACCAACAGACACATGGAAAAGTGCTCAACATCACTTGGCATTAGGGAAATACAAATCAAAACCACAGTGAGATACCACCTCACATCAGTCAGAATGGCTTAAATTAACAAGTCAGGAAATGAGAGGTGTTGGTGAGGATGTGGAGAAAGGGGAACCCTCCTACACTGTTGGTGGGAATGCAGGCTGGTGCAGCCACTCTGGAAAACAGCATGGAATTTCCTCAAAAAGTTGAAAATAGAGCTACCCTACAACCCAGCAATCACACTACAGGGTATTTACCCTAAAGATATAAATGTTGTGATCCAAAGGGGTACATGCACCTGAATGTTTATAGCAACAATGTCCACAATAGCCAAACTATGGAAAGAAACTAGATATCCATCAACAGACGAATGGGTAAAGAAGATGTAATACACACACACACACACACACACGCGCGCGCGCGCGCGCGCACACACACAATGGAATACTATGCAGCCATCAAAAGAAATGAAATCTTGCCATTTGCAACAACGTGGATGGAACTAGAGGGTGTTATGCTGAGCGAAATAAGTCACTCAGAGAAGGACAATTATCATATGATGTCTCTGATATAAGGAATTTGAGAGGCAGGGAAGGGGGTTGTTGGGGTAGGGAAGGGAAAAAATGAAATAAGACAGGATGGGGAGGGAGACAAACCATAAGAGACTCCTAATCTCACAAAACAAACTGAAGGTTGTTGGGGGGTGTGAGGGTAGGGAGAGGGTCATTGGGTTATAGACATTGGGGAGGTTATGTGCTATTGTGAGTGCTGTGAAATGTGTAAGCCTGATGATTCACAGACCTGTACCCCTGGGGCAAATAATACATTATATGTTAATAAAAAAGGAATATATATTTGTTGTTTCTTTGTTTATGGAAATTATGAATTATAAGATCATTTCAAACTTGCAGAGCATATTTGGTACATAATTAACTGGATTTATAATATAGCAAACAAAATGATCCTTAAGTGAATTGAGTAACATCCATATGTAAAATAGATTATAATAGTTCATATATTATAATGTTCTAAGAAATTTATTTTGTATCTTTCATAATGAACTATTCCTATTTGATGGTGAGCCACAGTGGGCATAGAATTATTTTTGAATGGATGGAATTTCCAGGTTATTAAAGTTCACTTAAAACACCCAAGGATAAGACAAACAAAGATAGGAGATATAAGAATTATTGGTACCATATAGAACTAAAGGCTGTCCAGTGAAGAAATATGTGTGTTTTAATATCATATGTGTATCAGTATAGTATACAGCCCATGGATTTGGGTAGTTATTGTATTTGACACTTGATCCTGTGGAACAAAAAAGAAAAGGAGGAAAGGGGGGGTGGAAGGAAAGAAGGCAGGTCCACAGGTTGCTTTCTTCTGCCACCTGCTAACCCAGTTCATAAACATGTACACTGTCAGATCATCCTGAAAACAGTGACCAACTTCAAAATCAGCATAGTTTTATCATACCAAAACGTTGTCATGAGCTTTGTGGAAAAATTATGTGCCAAAAGCCCAGCTGCTCTCTGAATGCAATGCCCAAGACTATAGTATGTACTTTCCACTTCACCTGCCTCAGAGATGATTAACTCCTTATGTGTTCTAGTATATTTTAAATGGCAACAATAAAACTGGTTATAGTTGTGGCAGAATGTCATGTCGTTCCAAATTAGAGAAAACTCAACTAAAACTAAGTAAACAATAAAGAGGAAGTATTTTTCCTCAGAACTGAAGGTCCAGATTTGGGTAAGGAGATGAGTTTGTGGTTGAACTATATCATCAGTAATCTAATTTCTTTCTGTTTTTCCATTTTGCCTTGGAGCAGGATTGGCTTCTTTCTAAAGCTGGCTCCCATCATGGTTGCAAAATGTCTGCCAGCTTACTTCCAGTTAGCGACATCTTTGTATCATGACGAATCACCGTTATGGAGGTGTTGTATAGAAACAGAATTCTATGCAGACTTGTATATCTGCAGACTTTAATATTGTTAATCTGTTGCAAAGATGCTTTTAGGTATTAGAGGCTTAAGCGTAGGTTAGTGCACTGCTTACCTGGCAGGCTTTGGTTTTTAGACATTCTAATCACTAAGACTTCTATAAATTTGGAATTGTCTTTGCTTCTGTGCTGGATAGTTCTTTCTGAAAATTTCTTGCTTATCCATATGTAATGAAGGGATAAAATCTCAGCATTTCTAATCTTTCATTCCTTAGGCATCACATGCTTAGGATATTTTACTACATACTCCAGATCTCACCTGCCTGTGTCTATCCCTGGATTGTAGGGATCTTATGAAGTTTCCTGGTCCTTACATCCAGTTTTTTCCCCCATTATGTTTAAGTCCAAGTAACATTATCAGAGATCTAACCAGTCCTCACTCCATGACCCTTTTCTCCTTTTTCCCTTTCTCTCTTACTGGATACTGAATCAACACTTTGGGAGACAGTAAGGCATAGTGGAAAGAGTTTGGTTTGAAAGTCACATTGACAGGAGCTCAAATTCAAATTGTCCTTAGACAAATTGCTCAGTCACTCTAACCCTCTGTATCTGTCAAATACGAGTAATTTTCATCTCATCATAGCTTTATAAATGGAGTTCACACATATAAGGTGATCCCCCTCCCCCCACTTTGATTCTCCAGACTTTTACTAACAATGACCATCTAAGTCCGCACTTCTACAAGGCTTTATGGTATTTTCCTAAAAGGGAATTCCTGAAAGCTACTGACAGTTTTCCTCTTCGAACATGTTATGATATATTTTGGACATAATAAAGCAGCAAATGGCTTTTTAAATATTTATGTTCTCCACACCATGCATGCCAACTGTGTTTGCTCTCCCCATTCCTTCATGTGCCAAGGAGACAAGCCAAACAGTGTGAGAGGAAAATACTGTCAGGACACAAAGTCAGCTTGTCTAAGGTGTCTCTGTGCAGATGTAACCTTAATGGGAAAGAGCAGAGACTGCTCCCTGGTTACACAGTGATACCTTGATTAACGAATCACCTGGGAACAAAGCTCCTTTATAAGAAGTTCAGCTGAGTACATTTTTATTTTAAAACTTCATAAATCAAATGAAATAGCACCGGCTGGTGTCATATAACTCAACGGTCATATTTGGGGTAAGCTGCACTTGTGTCCAGAACAGAAATACCTCCTCACAGAGTCTGTTAGTTTAAAGGTGAAGAGGTGCATTCTAGGCCAAATTGTGAAGCAACTTCAGGTAAACTCTTTTTCACTCTTATAACCACCATGCTCAATCCCCTACATACACATAGCAGATTATTACCCTTGGAGTAAGGGTAATACTTTTAATGCTCTTAAAAATTTCTGTCTGTTAAAACAGGAATCAGTTATAGTTCATGTTACCTTTGAGTTTGAATTCATGTTACCATATATATATATATATATATATTTTTTTTTTTTTTTAAAGATTTTGTTTATTCATTTGATGGAGAGAGAGACAGTGAGAGAGGGAATACAAGCAGGGGGAGTGGGAGAGGGAGAAGCAGGCTTCCCGCTGAGCAGGGAACCCAGTGTGGGGCTCGATCTCAGGACTATGGAATCATGACCTGAGCTGAAGGCAGAGGCTTAACGACTAAGCCACCCAGGTGCTCCCATGTTACCTTATATTGACGTTATTTAGTAATGCCTTGGGGCACCTCAATGGCTCAGTCAGTTAAGCATCCCACTCTTGATTTCTGCTCAGGTCATGATCTCAGGGTTGTGAGGTCAACACCTGCATGGGGCTCTGCACTGGGCATGGAGTCTGCTTCAGATTCTCTCTCTCTGCACCCCCTGCTAATTTTTTTTTTAAATTCCTCCCTTTCAAAACAGGAATCAGAATGATTCACACTTTGAGTTATAGTTCATGTTTCCTTATATTGATATCATCTAGTAATATTTCAATCCTGGCTACAAGTTAGTATTGTTGAAAGACATTCTGATTTAACTGGTTTGAGGTGGAGCCCAGAGTTTGGTATTCTAGTATTAATTCATGGTTGTGAACCACTGCTTTAGCATAAAGCTCTGTTTTACTCTTGTGACCTCTGCTTTTATAATATCCATGTTTATCCTTTGTGGGTTGTAGACCACGTCTGTCAAAACCCCTTGGATCAACCTTCAAAATGCAGGTTCTTGTGGCCTCACCATAGTATCACCACTTGTGAATCTTAAAGTGTGTGGTACCTGTGAGCTGAGTGTGTTTCTGTATAACCCCTATCTTATTTATAATGTCTACTTCCTGGAATAAAATTTTCGCTATCAACAATGCCTTTTGATTCCTCTTTGCTAATAGAAAATTCCCATGATGTGGTGACAGTGGGGTATTCATATATTATATTCAAATTTCTATTTTTAACAATATAATTCATAGTAATTATAATTTACATTCAAATTAAATAAGGCCAGTCTTTTTTGCAAAAGGAAGGGAAAATCAGATTCAGACAACTGAATGGTCTTTTCTAATAAATAAGTATTTTAGAGTATAAAAGTATATAAATATTAATCTAATGTAAATACCCATTAATTTGTCATTATCCAATTATCTAATGACATATTTCTGTAATTTTATAATTTTGTAATTCACAAAATTATAAGTCAGGAGCTTGTAGTCATTGTTTGAAAATGCAGAATATATTTATGTTCAATTTTTCTTTTTTTTTTCTCTCTCTCTCTCCCCACCCCATCCATTCCCATCCTCTCCCTGTCCCCATCTCACCCCTTTTCCTCTTATCATAGCATCAGATGAAGAAGA
The DNA here is from genome assembly GCA_004024625.1 of Mellivora capensis. Taxonomy (NCBI): domain Eukaryota; kingdom Metazoa; phylum Chordata; class Mammalia; order Carnivora; family Mustelidae; genus Mellivora; species Mellivora capensis. Next base: position 38,479 of record PISX010009246.1, on the reverse strand, counting down.
GCCAACTTCTGCAGGTAAAGTTCTTATGTTGCTAAGATTATTTCTATTTAATTTAGTGCCCTTGTTAATTGACTCTTCTTTACCCTTTGAAGTATATTTATTCAGGTTTCAACCAAAAAACTGGCATAGTTTTATTTACTGACTTTTTTTATTTCTTGGACCCATTACGGTGTCCCAGATTAAATGATGTTGGTTATAAGTTTTAAATAAAAAAATAATTGAAAATCAACTACCACAGGGGCGCTTGGGTGGCTCAGTGAGTTAAAGCCTCTGCTTTCGGCTCAGGGTCCTGGGATAGAGCCCCACATCGGGCTCTCTGCTCCTCGGAGAGCCTGCTTCTTCCTCTCTCTCCCTGCCTGCCTCTCTTGCCTACTTGTAATCTCTGTCTGTCAAATAAATAAATAAAATATTTTTTTAAAAAAAAGAAAATCAACTACCACAGAGGAAGACACAATATAAAATATCACATCAACATTAAAGAGTAAGGAAATGAGAAAATTAAAACATTAAGAAAAATGCCAAAAATAACAAAACGAGGAGGGAAAACTAAAATGATAAAATGCAGAAAATTAATAAAATGAGCAGAATGAAAAAAAGGAAAATGATAAAATGTACTTCCATGTTAGAATATTGCATTATCAAATATATAACTGGCACTAAACATGTTGCTCATTTACGTTTAAGGTTAAAAATCATATTGTTGTCTCAAACATTCACTATTTAAAACAACCTTTACAGTTATAACTTAATGATTCTGAGACTTGGCAGCATAACTCTGCTGTTCATCCAGCTAACCAGCATTTATCAGGCACAAGCTCAGGTCTGAACTAAGTACTATGAAGAATGCTAATGGTAGAGAAGGTATTGTATCTTCAACATGGTTCTGGGACCATCGGATGGATCAAAGAGGAATGCCAGGAGTCTAAAGACCAGACGCATTTCATTAGGATAAAGTGGGCGGCACAGCTGTTGAGGTTAGCAATAAATAAAAGGCCCAGGCAGACCAGCAACATCAGGAAAAAGGAGTCAGGTCCTGAGATGTAGGGGTCAGAGGCTGGTCTGAAGAGGAAAACCAGATCTCAGTACTAGATTCCTTCTTAGACAAGTAATTGAGGAAAGGAGTTAGGTCTGAGAAACAGCAGGAAATGGTTACTAAAACCAACGGACAAAAGGCAGCCTGATTTTGTAGGAAGGAGGAGGGAATCTATCCCAGTTACTGGAACTTAGCTACAAAGTAGCGTCATTTCAATTCATATTTGAGCTGGTTCCAGACTTCCTGATTTCTACCCTCCTCCAAAAGTGGCCAGGTGGGGATTTTTACCTGGAGGAGTAAATTTGAAAGATCAAAAATTCAATGGAAGAAAATGAATTAGAGGTCTTACAGATATCTTTCATAATAAACCCCAAGGATGCCTTATTGCATGATACTCATTATAATGCCTTTGGTAACGGAATCACAGAATCAGATGAACTCTCAATTATTTCATTTTCATAATATCATTAGTTTGTAGTCTGATTCGGATGCTAAGGGTTCCCTGTTATTTTCTCCCAGTCTAATCAATATTGTGTAGCCCATTTTAGGAGCGATCTAATCACATGACTCTATAGCAAACTCCTCTGTTGCTATGACTCCTCTATTGATATGAGTCCTCTGTCTAGTTCCTGACTTCTTTTTGCCCTTACTTGAGGTATTAGTGTTCACAGGGTTACCCAAAGACTCTGGATTTCTCAACCTTAGCTGAGTTTTCTCTTTGTAACAATCCTTACAAGCAAGATGCTGTTCTAGCCCAGGGTCATTCCTCTTCCATTTTATTTGCTCTGTTGCCTGCCAAACAATTCTGGTATGATTGACAAAGAATTATTCTTTTTGCATGGGGAGGATTAATTTTAATCTAGTATAAATGATATTTAAGTATAATATAACTATTTCTTCGTGTGATTTTATTATTTTTAAGTTACTTTAACAATTTATCTGCCTACTAAAAAAATCTTTTGGTAAATGCAACTGAGTATTTTTTTCTCTAAGTATTTATTTTACTCCAGAATGATCTGAACATCATAAAGTTTAAATTCTAGTTTAAAAGTATTTTTGTTTTTAGATGTGACTGGGTGTTTTTGTTGTGATTTTAGCACAGACTTTTAGAATAGAACAAATGTATTCTTAAGGAATATATTAAATAAAAAATTTCATGTACAAATTAGCACTGAGAAAATTTGTCATTTAGGAAAGCAGGCACTGCTTCTATATAAAAACTTCCAGTGGGATTTAAATGTTTTAATTTTATCAAAGTATATAATAAAAACAGTATTATTGTCCAGTATTAAGCCTTTTGACAAAATATTTATTATGAGATTTGTAAAAATTTGGTTTTATAATGGATATGAATAGTTGTAGAAAGTGGATTAGGATTATTTTAGTTCTTTTTGGTAACTTTTGCAACCAGTTCTCTCAACATTTTTCTTAAATGAATATTTATTATCTGTTTATGTTTCTTCTTCAGTAATAATTATCAAAAGATACCTTTTATTTAAAACTGTTTTGCAGAATATATTTATTTCATATATGGTTAATAATTCTGTTTCTACTCTTATCTTCTTCCATTAATAGAATTTATGTAGAATAATCTTCTTTAAGCTCAGACTCATTTTACAGTCTTTTATTTTTTTATTTCTTTCCTGGCTGTTTAAATCATCAGTGAAATGCAATCTTTTGTTTGCCCCCCAAATTTTACCTGAATTAACTATTTATATGTTTCTACATAATGTCTTCAGTATTTTAATCAGAATCAAATTCTTCCTTCAGATTCACAGCATAATTGGACAGTAACTTCTTCAAATACATACTTTAATTTCTTTAAATGAAATAATTTGAATGTTTCCATTAGGAGATCTGTTACTCCTCAAAATTCAATAGGAGAAGAAATAATAAAGCAAATGGGGATGTTATAGGGTCCTGATTATTGGTTATTAATATATAAATTATGAAATAAGAATGATTCCTCTAAGCAAATCTACACATGATTTATCAGTGCAGGTTCCTAGTGGATACTGAATGATACTATTTATTAAATGTTTGCAGTGTATGGATATTATATAAGAAATCTAGGTTGTTTTTATCCGACAACTACACAGAATTGGATTAATTATAATTCCACAATGTGACAAGTTCTCGTTCAGAACTGTTTCTAAAACGAATAAATAGGTTTCTATCTTGAATAACATATAGTGTGAAAAAATCGGAAAGATAGACAGTATAACTCTGAGAAAATTAATGAGTTATTAGGTAGTGTTTTACTCATGTTACAATGTTACAAAATGATATAGGCCTTTCTCTTTACTAAAGAGCCCATTAAAAAAAAAAGAGCCTATTTGATTAGCCTTTTATTTAGAATTATTATGAATGCTATTATTAAAACAGATAACTGATCCCTCCAGTCTATTTCCATATTACAATGTTTACAATATTTTTAAGCTTTATTCTGTATTTATTTATTCAAATATGCCTAATTTCTCTTATTTAAACTTCTAAATTGCCATGCAAAAAAGCAAGTGCTTAATAACTGCTTTTTTTGGTGTTATTTTGTGGAGGGGAAGCATAAAACATCACATCTGTGTTTCTCCTCTTGTGGATATATCCAGTTATTGAATATGAGCATCTGCTTGTTAATCATTCGGCTCTGAAGGTTCTGATGGGATGCATTAGCCTAGGGGTGCATGTTTTGTGGCATCTGAGTTACGAGGGCTGTTTCACCTAACACCTGTTTCTGTAACTACTGAAAGCTCCTTTTTATTTATCTTAGTTGAATCTTATGCTCAGATATTTAAACATCTTATTTCATTAAGTATAAAAAGCACATCCATGAACTGTACAAGAAATTTCTTCAAACTAGGTTATATCCCAATAATTACAAGCTAATGAAATTCATATTTTTAGAGTGGCCATCCAGATGCTGTACTTTCAAATGAATCACTGTTAGAGGTGATACATACAATCCAATTATGTTGCTGTTGCTCAGCTAGTTTTTGGAAGCTCTCTTTTGAAATTTCCTTCAGACTCTCTTTATGACATTGTAATATAAATTATTCCTTTATAGTCTCAGAACTATGCTACTATATTCCTCAGACTTTGGCCTAATAAATATGCCTTCAAAAACAAAGATTTTCAATTATTAAAAGTATGTAGTGTGTGTGTATCTGTGGGTGTGAAATATAGATCAGCTTGTAACTTTGAAAAGAAATCAGTTTCTAACTTTTGAAAGGTGATACATGATATTTAGATTAAATTTCATAAAATAACACTCTTTAATAAAGTTAAGTCAGTGGTTGCTTCCCACTCAGTTGCACGAATTCAATTTTCAAATATCTTTTATTTAAATTTCATAATAGGGAGAGGCTTCATAAACATTATACCAATACTTTTGTCTGTGTCCTTTAAGAAATTAAGACATTTGCATTAGAAAACTGACCTCTACACATGAGCTAATCTATATAAAATTTAATTTATTAACCATAAGGTATATTTAATCAAGCTTATCCTCACATAAATTTCCTCATTCCTCTTAATTTATTTTGTCTTATTAGCTATTATTTTACCTCTCTAGAAATACCATTTATTCATTAAGGTGATGAAATCATTATAAGAATAACGACAGGGCCAGAAATGAAAAATGTTACTGAATGGGATCAAAATCGGTTAAAAACTGGCTTGTTAATATTGTGGAGATCTTGTAGCTCTACAGCAGGACTGTGGCTAAAATTAAAACCACTTATTATTTTATTCCAATCACCGCAAAAACAAAACTTGATTTTTTTCTTCTATTCTTGCCTAAGGAGAGATTTTAATTGTTTTGTCACTTTTTTTAATATTAAAGAACTGGGTTTGGGCTTATATAAAGGTAGCTATTAATGCTGAGTGAACAAATGACAAAAAATTATGATTGGAAAAAAGGGAACTTTCCGGTGAATGTAAAAGAATCTTTTTAGAAATCAGCTATGTTAAAACACTAATTTATGAGAGCCATACTGTTCTTTATGTTTATAAAGTTAAGATTTCATAGTTTACTTAAGTGTTAAACTTATTGGAGAACTATCAATATCTGATCCCACTTGGTAGTGATGCTAGACATTGCCGCCTGGGTACAATAGTTTATAATAAACTTACTGGGACCTCCCTGATGCCCATCAGAGATGCAGACAGTAGCGACTGGGCATACCAGAGCATCATTATTTTCACTGATTCCTTCCAAATCTTTTAATATGTTTAATATTTCAAAAGACCAGGTTGGCCATTGAGGAAGTACAAACAACACCAATCATTTAACATATAATAGAACACTGACTAGCAGTAGTAAAGATTTGTAACTATAGTTTTACATATATAAATATATATTTGTGACCTTATAGATAAACCATAATATATGGTTGTATGGATAAACCATGTGAGTGTATAAACATATGCATATATGTATGTATGTGTGTGTCTGTGTGTATGTATGTTTAAAACAAATGTTACATATTTCTGCAGCTAAACACAGTACACAGAGTGATTAGATATTTTCCTCTAACTTTTAAAATATTTAATTTTGGCCCTACAAAACCTTCCCTTTGTTTATAGTGAATTTTGTGATGTTCTTCACTATGCTATAGATTTCTTTTAGACTCGTTCCTGTTTTTTTATGAAATTTAATTCTGCATGGCTGACTTTGCTCAATTATTCTACAACCCATGCATTTTGAAAAGGAATAAAGCTTACCATATTATTCTCTAATGAACAAGAGCTGCTTTTGCATTCTGATCTTAGCACTTTATTTCCTTGGGGTCTGAAATAGAGCTTCACATCCTCATTTTTGTTTGCCTTATATTTGTTACAAATTTTTTCCTTTTCTATATAGACATATTTTCCCTATAGTGCTTGGAGAAATTTTACTAATTATTTTATCAAGTATATTCTTGTTCATAAAGATATCTTAGGAAGCTGAAATATTAAAAACTTACATATAAAAACCAGCAGTTTATTGTTATAGTCTCTAAAAACCAGAAGTTATTATCTGCAGCTTCTCAGTGGAATAAGGAAGAAACCATTGCTTCTAAAGATTTAGCTTTGTCCAGCTTCTTGAGGCTTTAGTGAAAAGTCCAAATAGAGTGCTTTTTTTTTTATAAAATAAAACTTTTCTATATGTGTGATGGTATATTGAACTGTAAGAAAAAAATAGTTGTTATTTAAACCTCTGTTTTATGTAGATAATACTTTTTCATATTTTTGCTAAAATAAACTTCACTGTAGTATAGGATCGTGTTACCAGTAGGGAATTTGGGAGATTACCTACTCCATATCTTTCTCTTTAGACAAGTTTAAGCATTTAACTATCACAGGAGGAAAAAATAATATATTTGTACCTCTGTGAATATAGATATAGTTATATAATCTATCATATTTCCCCCAAAAGTATAAATCTGAACTTGAAGTAAAGTTAAAATATTGCCAAGAGATATGGAATAATACAAATCTCTCAGTATAACTTGAAGATATAATTTCTTCAGTAGTATATGTTAATATCTAGCAATGCATGCATTCTAAAAAGTTACTGTGTGACATGCTTTCATTCATTCATTTATTTTTGAGAGAGAGAGAGCAGGGCAGAGGAAGGCAGAGAACCTTAAGCAGGCTCCACACCCAGTGCAGAGCCTGACATGGGGCTTAATCTTATGACCCTTAGATCATGAACTGAGCTGAAATCAGAAGTTGGACCCCAACCAGCTGAGCCACCCAGGTGCTCCTGTGTGACATGCTTTAGTTATAAAAGCAAAGACAGTTTAGTTTTGCTTGAATAATAAGGGATTTTATTGTCTCACAGAATTGATAATGAGTAACTCATTGATATCAAAAGTCTGTGATTTGTTTTTCTTTCCCCATCTTTTTGTTCTGTCTTTGGTAGTACAAAATTTATTTGCACTTTCAGACTGGTTTCCCTTGTGGTGGTGATATGTCTGCCAAAAGCTACTATGGCTATGTGCACCTTTATCTGTGTCCAGAAAGAGCAAAGAAAGCAAGCATCCTGAGATCCACTCTAATTGGACAGGCTTTGATCCCTTCTGCCATCCCTCTGAAACAGCCAGCTACTCAAGCCCTTCCCCTGGAGCCTGAAGTTAGTTTCAGAATCTCTCAGGATCAGGAGCTAAGGGGCAGATACTTAAATAAGAATCAGGGTACTCTTTTGGAAGAGACAGAGGGAGATACACACTAGTTCAATGACCAGTAAAGCTCATAAGTAACTGTTATAACACCTCTTTGTCATTTTTAACTACTTTTTTAGTTCTACATTTTGGTATGTTTTTCATATTATTTTATAAAAATTCTTAGGAGATTCTGGAAATCTGGTTGTTGAAAAATAACCTCAATACACATCTCAGCAATACTAAAGTCTGTACTCATATTTGCAGTATTTTACATCATGACTTTTTAAAATCTCAACTTCATTATATACTTTGTTTTTCTCTCATATGCTTAAAAATATTTTTATGCTTGCCAAAACTGCATATATGTATTATCTTTATTGAGCTGATCTTTCTTTTTTGCTTTAATGATCTGCTTCTACAGAAACTACAAAAAGTTTACTCAACTCTAGTTCTTATGTGCTACTAACTGTAATCTTCCTCTCCCACATTTCAAAAAAATGACAGTCATGTTAAATTTCATTGTCCAGAAATTCCCAAGAGTACTAAATACTGTCATTACTTAACTTAACCCAGGCTAATATTATCTTATTATAGATAAATATTTTTTATTATGAACTTATAGCCAAAACATAAAGAATATTAGAAAATGGCTCTTCAAATTTAGTAAACTTTTTGACCTTGGGGGGGAAAATGTGATTAATATTTGCATGTATGTTGCTACAGCTTTAAAAATTCAACTTTTTGAAACTCACTTCCATAATAATGCTGAAAAGAACTCCAGAGGTTAACTAAAATTTTGACTTAAGATTTGTAGAAATTTCATGTTATTTCATTTAATAATAGTTATATTTTTGTGCTGTTGTCCTTTAGAATACTGGTAGAAAAACCAAAAATGAAACCCAAGTTAATGTTAAGCTCAAATACTGAAAAAGCATCAAATTAAAAACAAAATGGTCATAAAGGTATACAAATGGAAGTGGAGAGTGTATCAGTAAGGATTCTCCAGAGAAGGAGAACCATACAGGGGCACCTGGGTGGCTTAGTCAGTTAAGCATCTGACTCTTGGTTCTGGCTCAGGCTAGGATTTCGGGGTTGTGATATATCACATCAGGCTCCACGCTGAGTGTGGAGCCTGCTTAAAGACTGTCTCTCCCTCTCCCCTGGCCCTCCCCACCCAGTCCTGCTCACTCTTTCTCCCTCTCAGTCAATCAGTCAGTAAACCATATGTGTGTATGTGTATAAATACATAAAATATATAGATATTATACATGTAAAATACATTAATATATGTTTAAATATATATTGCATAGTGTATGTGTGTGTGTGTGTGTATGATTTATTTTAAGGAATTGATTCATATGATTGTAGGCTTTGGCAAGTCCCAAATGTGTAGGGCAAGCCAAATCAGCTGGAAATTCAGATAGTATTTTTTTTAATTAACATACAATGTATTATTTGCTTCAGGGGTACAGGTCTGAGGATCATCAGTCTTACACGATTCATAGCACTTACCATAGCACATACCCTCCCCAGTGTCCATCACCCAGCCACTCTATCCCTCCCCCCACCACCCTCAGCAACCCTCGGTTTGTTTCCTGAGATTAAGAGTCTGTTATGGTCAGGTAGGATTTTTAGGTTACAGTCTTGAGTCAAAGTTCTTTTTTCCCAGGGGAACCCTAGGTTTTACTCTTAAGGCCTTTAACTGATTGATTAGATGAAGCCCACCCACACTGTAGAGGCTAATCTGCTTTTTGAAAGTCAACTGATTATAAACAGCTACAAAGTATTTCCACAGCAACATCTAGGCTAGTATTTGACCAAGGAACTGAACACCATAGTCTTAGCCAAGTTGACACATAAAGTCTAACCATCATAGAGAGTGAATTAAAATTATGAAAATGTAAAATATTTTAATTCTCTATATAAAGCTATTTCTGGAGAAACAGATAAGCAGTTTCTAACATTTAATAATGTGTTTGTTGTTCCACTATCTGTACACACATACACTTTGAGCTTCTTTAATTTTTAATCCTCCCTGCATTGGTTGGATTTATCTTTAAGGCTATCTCCAATTGTCTGGTCCATTTTTTTTTTGTTGTCTCTAGTTTCACCTCAAAGTTTAATACAAATAGATCACTGAGAAGTATTAATTTAATATTCCAGGGATTTGTGGGCTCAAGGAAGGCATTAAACTTCCTGGTTCATGATGTATAAGATAAAACTCCATGGACTTGCAAGCCTGAAACTATGCTTGTAGTGCTTTTATCTGTATATATGTATATGTAAATAGCTATCTCCTGCCTGTAGAGTATTTTCCTTTTATAGCTTTCATTCTCATTGTCTGTAAAATGGGATAATAATAATGCCCACCTTAACGGTTTGCTATAGGGATCAAACATGATGATACATTAAAGCACTGACCACATGATGCCCATTCTATAATAAGGACAGGGAATCTAAATATTATTTTTACTTTTGTTATCATCAATGTTGTTTGCCATATTATTATTACTATTACTATTCTTATTTTGATTATGATTATCAAGCAATATGTGGAGTGTTCTGTGTACAGTATTTTACTTAATTTTCACAATGAAGCAATACAACTTAAAGATAAAATATATCTATATACCATCTATCTGTCTGTATTCCTGCTTCTAGAGGAGAACACTGAATTTTAAAGCATTAAGAAATATGCTCAAAGATATGTAATTAACAAGTAACAGAAGCAAGATTCTGATTCAAGTTTCCCTGGGAAGTAAACTTGTATTTATTCTACTTCAGCAAACTCTGCTTTTTTATTCACTTATAAATAGTTTTAAATAACATATATTTCTTTCAATTGTAAAAGCAATACACAATTATTCAATTTTTATGTGTATATCATAAAACTGAACCCAATAGTATGCAAAATTTTACCTTCATTTTAAAGGATGGTCTGATTACGATAGTAATTTATAGACCTTGTGGATATTTTTTAAAAGAATAAAATAGGAGATGAAAATCCACATGGTTGCCTCCATCCATATTGAATATTTGCATTTTAAAAAATAGTCTGCCTCAACCTAGCAGTTCTTACAGTCTTCTCCATCCCCGTGGCTCAGGGTGGAAGGTGGACATAATTTGTACCCTGCTCTATTAACCCCCGGATGCATTTTCTTTTCTTTTTAAATTTTTTTTTTAAGATTTTATTTACTTATTTGAGAGAGAATGAGTGAGAGAGAGCATGAGAGAGGAGAAGGTCAGAGGGAGAAGCAGACTCCCCAAGGAGCTGGGAGCCCGATGCGGGACTCGATCCTGGAAGTCCGGGACCATGACCTGAGCCGAAGGTAGTCGCTCAACGAACTGAGCCACCCAGGCGCCCCCGGATGCATTTTCTAAGACTGCCACGTTGTCCTTCTGTTTCTGTAAAGCCAGCACAAACCCTGGGCACCTTCCCATCACAGGCAGGGCTATGCACTCACAGGTCCGTCTGACAGCTTCTCCCAAGGGTTTCTGCATGACTACTCCATCACATCTTTCCTATCTTGATCCAAAGATGTCTTCTCAGGAAGGCCTTCTCTTTGTCTCTAAAAAGATCACACCTTTTCCACGTTGTCAGGTCTCCTGGTTTGATTTACTTTTTAATGTTAGCACTGTCTGAATACTCTCTATATATAGCTTCTTTATTGTCTCTTCAGGTAGAATATAAACTCCCGATACATGGGATTTTTTGGGTCTGTTTTATTCACTACTGAATCTCCAGCTACACAATGTTTGGTATGTGGTAGGTGCTTAATGAATAACTTGTCCTATGATTGAATTGACGAGTAAAGTCAGCCATACTGTTTTTATGCTGATTTTAAAGCACTGTCAACCCAAGAACATACACAATTCTGTAAAAAATGAAACAGGAGTCTGATGATAGATATATTTCCCCATTTAAGAAATAAAGGATAACACTTATAATTTGCTAAGAATCTTAAAGATGCTTTAAAATTACTGAAATCCCTTGACATTGGTCTTTGTTTTTCTGCTTTTGTTGCCACTAGAGTAAATGTGTTTCGCTTAGTAATTCTTCCAGGGTGGTGTCCTAACAGTGTCAGTGATTTAGCCATTGTTAGTAATCGCTGTGTGGAAACTGCAGCAGTGATTTTAAGAAACCTCAAACTTGACACTAACTGTAATCCAGTGCAGGGCATGGGCTGGAGAGTGGGTGGCTCAGGACAAGGAGGCAGCCCAGAATGCACAAGTGGCATGCAGGGGCGGGGCGGGCTTGCCTGAGTTTGAATTCCAAGAGGAATGAGAAAGGGCCTGCAGTGGTTTAGCATCATAACTAACCATGAACATGTCTTTATTGATTCCTGTGTCCTCAAGCTCACAGACACTTCCAAGAAATCTTTTCTTCAGAGTTGCACGGATGGTAGTTTTTTTAGGACTTGGAGTAGCACATCTAAAAATAAAATGAACCGGGCATAGTATATTCTGGGGATACACTTAAAAAAAAAAAAAAGATGGTTAACTAAAGCAGACTTTCAACTGCTAGACTTTACCAAGATTTAGAGGTTCATTCCCTATTTATTCAGCTAATTTTCTGCTTCTCTAAACAGAAGTCTAAATGAGAAGCACCCAGTATTTTTTTTTATCCAATTTATGTGATGTGCTTAACATAATATCCCTACCTATTCGTGTCTAATTCTCTGCTTCTCTAGACAGAAATCTAAGCAAGAAAATATCTAGTATTTTTTAATCTAATTTAAACAGTATCTCATATTTCTCTCCAATTTAAATAACATTTTTGATTGTTTCAAAAGCTTACCAGAGGCTTTTGGAAAAGAATGAACAACCCAGTTCTCAACAATGAAAACAAAGAATAAAACCCACTGTACATATCCACCAGTGGTTTGTACCAAAGCTTTAGAAGTTCTGCAGAGAACATCAGGATACCCATCTGAGACAGAGGCACTCTGAAACCATTTCATCCCATAACTTAGCATTGAAAAACAAATTGGTAGGAGTTTTGCAAGTACTGAGCTACTAATGTAAACAAAGCTAAGATAAGAAAAATTAGGAAGTGAACAGACAGGGATTCCCCCTCCCCCCCCCCGGATTTGAACATTCTGCACCTCTACCTATCTAAACACATTGTTTTCCACTGTTTATTTAGAAGATCATCAAGAAACCATGGACAATTCTGATTCTTGTTCCCTATGCTATTCCAATCCTTAGTTTGATAATCTTTAAGCAGAATACTCAAGGAATTTTTCTAACTTCCAAGACTGCTGAGAATTCATAGAGCTGTAAAAAAGGAAGATTAGCGTATTTTTAAGTAACTTGAGTTTTCAAATGTGATTTTATTTTCAGTCTTTTTTGTGTCTGTCTCCCAGTTGCTTTGTCTCCCTGACACTTGGGTTGGAGATAGGAAGTTGAGGGATAAAACTATTGATTCCCACTAATTTTATTCTTACTCTGGAAATGAGGGAACCAACAAAAGCTGGTCCCTTAAGGCATTCTTTCATTTTACTCATGAAACCTGTACCTGGTTTTTATGACCCATCACACCATGTTTCTTCTCCCTAGACGATAACGGCCTCCTCTATTCCAAATCATATAAGCTCTGCTCATTCTTATCAAAGCTTTAATTCACATTTTTCTGTTTGGAGCATGCATTTCTTTCCCTGTCATATCTCCAAAACCTGTCCATCTTTCACATTCACAAGGTATGGAGACGCAGTAGTTTCTTTCCTTACAGGGATTTGAGTTTCTTTGTTATGTTCTGGATATGCATTGGAGTTGTTTTTCCACTTAGGCTGGGGACTCACTCTTGACTGTGAGCCATCCTTCTGTTGCATTCCCAACAATGCTGAAAACAGGGATGAATACCTGCTTCGTGATCTCTAGATAGTATCACTAAAAGTATTATCACCTGTTGAGACCATAAAACAGAAAGAGAGAAAGAGAGATAGGAGAGAGAGGGAGAGCAATCGATTGAATTGTGGTTTTCAAATCTAGAAAATATGTAAACTGTATCATAGTAGCCATATGCAGGCAAATTACAACTATGTAAGTCACTTTTCTTGATTTATATCATTCTCTAATCTTTGATTATCTATACTTTTTTCTATCTATAATCTTTTGATTATCTAAACTTTGATTATCTATAGCTATATTAGTTTCCCAGGGTTTCCATAACCAATTACCATAACCTTAGTGATATAAAACAACACAAATTCACTCTCTCACAGTTCTGGAGATCAGAAGTCTGAAATTAAGGTGTTATCAGGGTCGTGCTCCTGCTTGAGCACTCTAGAGGGGAATCCTTCCTTGCCTCTTCCAGTGACACCCTCTCCCAGCCATCAGTATTTCTTGCCTTCCTTGGCCAGAGCCACATCACTCCCATCTCTGCCCCCATACTGGCATTACCTCTTCCTTTTCAGTCTGTGGCTTCTCTTATTCTTTCTATTATAAGGACACTTGTCATTGAATTTAAGATCCACTCAGGTACTCTAGAATGATCTCACCTCAAGATCCTTAATTAGGATCTTTTTTTCAAATATGGTAACATTCAGAGGTTCCAGGGATTTGGTTCTGGATATATATTTTGGGGGAGCACTCTTCAACCTACTACCGCAGCTGAAGTAAGATGTGGTAAATAAATGTAAAATTAATTAGCTTTTTATTTTCTAGACCTGAAGTTTTTAAGTAAATGAACATGTTAATGTATAATGAAAGATTCACAAGAGTTGGTAGAATATTTTTTTCTTGCACTTCTGACCTGTTGTACTTTCTGGCTTTAAGAAATTGGTCATAAAAATATAATGTTGAGATCCTAATTTATTCAACAAAACAACATGGATAGCATTCATAAAGCCTACAGATCTTGTCAAAACCTCAGCCAATAGAATTCAACAAAGGTGAAGCTAACCTCAGTATCAGTGGAAATTGTTTATGTTTGAAGAAATGATTTCTAGGTAAAAAAAAAAATTAGATAACAACTATAATATGTAGTATTTTGTGAAATACTACAGATGTGAAACATCTGGAAAGAAAAAAACAGAGATAAATTATGACCACATTATAAAGTAGCTTCTTTTCATTTTAAAGAAGAAAAGTAATATTCACAAATTTCTTCTTAAATATTTTGACACAATTTTATAATTGCTTGATTTTTTTAAAGATTTTATTTATTTATTTGACAGATAGAGATCACGAGTAGGCAGAGAGGCAGGCAGAGAGAGAAGAGGAAGCAGGCTCCCTGCCGAGCAGAGAGCCAGATGTGGGGGTTGATCCCAGGACCCTGAGATCATGACCTGAGCATGAGGCTTTAACCCACTGAGCCACCCAGGCATCCCTAAATTGCTTGATGTTTTACAGAGTCTCCAGCTTTAATGCTGGATTTGTTAATTTGTAAAGGCCATGGAAAGAAAAGCAGAACTGTAGATTATAGGTACCTAAATGCCTTCGCCTTACCCAGTCAGCTTAGAGTGACACAGAATTAGAAAACATAAAATTAAACCTTACCTTATTTCCATTTCAATTTTATCATTTATTGGCAGAAAAAAATCATCTCAATATGGATGATCTGTTTTGAATAGAAAACAAATATTTACTGTGGTAAATGAGAACAGTCTTGTCCAAATTCATTTTAGCAATTTGGGAGCTAAAGCTTGATGTTACTGTAGTGAATACAGGAATTACTATTACTACTTTAAATTTCACTTTCATATAATTTTAACATGTAAATCTTGTTGGTAAGCTGACAATATTTTTTACACCTAGAAAATGTCCCGTGAGGGGAATGATGCTAAAAGGTGAATTAGAATGGGCTTAGAAACAAGTCTAAGCTCTTTCTAGATTCAGGTAACAAGAACCAAGTGTCCCACTATGATGTTGAAATGACTGGTGGGAAATCATCATGTTGAGTAACTTGAGGAATAGAGCAGAAAATACCAGTAGATGGCTGTAAAAAAAGATATGTCAGGAAAACATTTTAATGGAATTTCTTCTACTTTATTTACCATGAACTGGCTACTCAATAAATAAGTGTTTTCTGTTGCTGAGTGTTACAGCACTGCCAATGTTTCTACCCCATGATTGATAGGAATTGAGAATAGCTTTAGTGTTCACCATCTGTCATTAAAGAGTCAAATTCTTCAAGTGGACATAGCTCCTTTATAAGATTTTAAATATTATGGCTATTACACATTTTACATTACCTCTGTGGACAAGATGTGATTTTACAGTGACACATCTGACTTTATTGTTTTTCTTGCTCCTTGTTAGATTACTGTCCATCCTTATTTTTGTTGGTTATTCGAATGTTTCTAGCTATTTCACACGTTTTAGGGCTATCTAAAAACTTTCCTGAAAAAAGTGGGAAGCAGATATGCATAAACATATGTTCATGACTGGGTAAAAAGTTATTACTTTAATTTTCAAGTCTATTTGTAGGGCACATTTCATTTAAAAATTATACAAAAGTAACATGTGTCTTTTAGGTCATGCAGCCATTTTTTGATAGTTGTCCTTGGGCCAGTTAACATGTGCTTGTAAATGGTCACAATAGAAAAAAGAGAATTTTAAGAAGGATTTTGAGGTCACAAATATGCTATTTAAAAGAAGAGCATGAGACTCTTTGAAGGATACTGATGTACCCTGACGTTAACTGGAACTCAAGCAGACAATGGAAGGACAGTTTGCATGTAGGTTTAGAGATAGAAACTGATTAGATAATGACTAAATCTAGGCATTTAATGGAGATGCATACAAATTTCAAAATAGAACTGAAGAAAAGGGAAGAATTTTATAATTAAGGAGTGAGCTGAAGATCAAAAACACGGAACATAGTTATAGAAATATATTAATTATCCTGATGGCAAAAATTCCAGTTGTATTTTTATCTACATTTTGATGAAAATAAGGGAAATGTTTTCTGTATCAAATATAGTCAGGATAGACAGTATTCAAAATATTTTAGAATTGATTGTGTTCTGTATTGTTAGTTTCAATGCATATATAGAGTGATAGATGAAAAGTGAATCTGACTGGCAAGGTTATATAAATGTGAAGTTTTACTTGGACAATTAATAACTTTCTAAGTACTTTAAATAATTTTGTGATAATGATTATTGGGTTTATTCACTGTGTCCAATAAATGACATAAGCATTATTTTCTAAGGTAAAATTGTGTTTGATGTTTTGCTTTCATTAGCTATTTTAGAATTAAAGTAATAAAGGTACAGAGCAACAAAGATGGAAAAATCTGTGGGACAAACAGGTAAAGGAAACCCATTCTCTAATGATGGAATCCAATATCTGTAACAATTGTTGCTCATGTCTGAGGAATGGCAAAAGGATGTAATAATCCAGTCCTTTGAAAGAAAGCATCTATCTACAGGTGTACTTTCCTCGCATGAAATCTTGCCTCTTTTCTAAGATGGGTAATATGAGATATGTTGTCTCTTAAGTTATGTAAATTGAGTATTTTTTTTAGAGAAATGTTGACACTTTTTTTAATAAGAATAATATCTTCTCAAAAGTCTAGAAATGAGGTGAGCCCTTGACTGAAAGTTTTTAATGGCCACTTGTGAGACTACAAGGCTTCCATTACGTGATAGATTTTGTAAGTCACTCACCTCAGTGACCTTTCAATTAAATTATTGGAGTGCATTCTAATTCAGGATTTCCCTGAAGATCACTTTGAATATTCATCCAATTCAGAAGTTCCCATGCATCTCATTAAGCATTACGACCCACCAGGAACATGTGCTGTTGGCACACCAAAATCAGCGCTGAGATTCAAATGCCTTTTGAGAGCAATTTGTGGAATTAATTTACCTATATGATTTAGGCCTATTAAGGGGTTCATTCAACATCTGTTGGGTCATCTTTGCTAGAGACTTTTTATCTGAAGAAATAAAAAAATATTCCTAGTGGTAGTATTTACTTAATTCCCTGGATTTTAATTTAGGCAAACATGAGGTATAATGCTTATAAAACACCCCATCTTTGAGATTTGTTCAGCTTAATGTTCTGCGGAATATTAATATATTAAAGGCTAAGTACTTCTTAGTTTTTTTCTCTCACAAGTTAACCATTTGAAGGCAAAATTCAGTAGTTTGAAGATAAATCTAGTTAGTTTTCTCTGCATCATTCAACATGAATAATGGCCCATTACTTCTTGACGTTTCCTGCCTTGACCTCCATGGTACTGTGTTCTTGGTTGGCTTTTAAGATGCCTGTTCTTATTTAGTGTTCTGTTTTATTTGCCTCTTGAATATGGTCTTAACTATCTCCTTGACCCATTTTTCTGTAATCTCCCCCAGGCTTCCTGTGTAGACAGTACTCCCAAATCTGGGTAGCTAAACCTCTGTGACTCAGTTCTTTCAGTAAAATGGTGAAAAAAAAATGGTGAAAATAAGTAATCATTATTGGAGATATTATTTGTAAAAGACCAAGGGAAATAACCAACTCATAGTTCCTGTAAGGCTGCTGCTCTCTTCTGCTTTTCTACAGCCTGGTCTCTCTCCTGAATTTCAGATTTCTATTTTCAGATACCAGCTAGCCACATCTAATGGCCTGTTTGCAAAAATAAATATTCTTTACTTTTTCCCCCCTCTGCCTTCATGTATTCCCTCTCTCAGTGACATTACTGATATTTCTGTCAGGAATAAAACATCCAAGTTACCTTTAATTCTATTCTATTCTCTTCTTCGACATTACCCTGTATACTCATTTGTTTCTTACTCTGCAGTACTATTAAGTCTATCCCCTAATACAGGCTCCTGACTGACATCCTATATTACTAAAAATCTACATTTGCACAAACTTTGCTTAGCTTTTTATAGTTTGCAAAATACTATGCTTTCTTGCTGAATTAGTCCAGATGAACCTGGTTCATGCCTCAGGAAGAAGCCACATCCAGATCCAGTGGCTTAACATACATGGCCAGTGTGTGTCAGTAGGGGATCTTTGCTCATTGTAGACACTCAGGGACCCAGGCTACCAAAGGCTATATCTCAACATTTGTTTCTACACCACCAAAGCAGTTTGAAGCAAATATGGTTAATCACTCATTAGTTCTTAAAACATCTGTCAGAAGTGATGCACATTACTTATATTATTGACCAAAGAAATTCCCATGGCCACTATAAACTTCAAAAGGGATGGAGAAGTACAATCCTACCATTATGTATGAGGGGAACTGGTCCATTTGTGAAGTCTTAATGACTAAAATCTGAAAATTTTGAGGACTTTCACACTAGGTCCCTTGCTACTGTTGACATTCCTCTTCCTCAAACCCTCTATGATAAAATTTTCCATCATAGCCCTGCTGCTTCAAAAAATCAATTTAGGGACGCCTGGGTGGCTCAGTCATTAAGCGTCTGCCTTCAGCTCAGGTCATGATCCCAGAGTCCTGGGATTGAGCCCCGTACTGGGCTCCCTGCTCAATGGAAGCCTGCTTCTGCCTCTCTCACTCCCCCTGCTTGTGTTCCCTCTCTCGATGTGTCTCTCTCTGTCAAATAAATAAATAAAATATTTTTTGAAAAAATCAATTTACTTTTCTCAGTGCCTTTCATTGTGTATACACTACACTTTTACTTAATTATAGCATAGACTGTGCTCTCTCATTTTACATTTAACAGAATTCCAGGTAGATTTTAGCTTGTTACAAGTGGTTTTCCAATTTTTTATTTAATTGGTAATATTCTATTCTATGCTATAGTTATGTTATGTTGAAGGTTGCTTACCTATTCTTCAACTTGTGGGCATTTAGTTATTTCAGGCACTTCATTTTTAGTCTATATACATTTTTAGAAAGGCTAACTAACTAGAGTTGAGCTAATTCAAAATACTGGATTATCAGATCAGCATTGTCAGTCAGAGATTTGTCAAATCAGAGATCTTATGCGATATCAAAGTACCAATGATTTCAAGGATGCAAGCAATCAAGAGGCATAGCCAAAGCGAGGAGAGAATTAGGACATTGATGACAGCTCCCCAGACCCTCCTTTCCTCCACTGGACACGTGCTTTCTGACTCAGAAAAAAACCAGATGAATGGGACATGTGTTACCACATCTGTGAGGGTAGGGATGGAGAGCTGTTTAGGTAATTACCTATCTTCATGTAGTTGTATAGTTTACGTGACATTTGCCACAGAGCTATGCTTTATAATTCTATGAATTGTAGATTTGTTTACCATGAACAATCCTAAACTTGAGACATCCTGCTAAAAGCATTCAGAGATAAGGTTTCTCATGGTAGTAAATATTATGTTTACAAAGAATTAAAACATCTAATTTCCTTCTTTCCCTTGGATCATATACCTGATTTAAAAAGAGAGAGAGAAGGAGAGAGAGAGAGAAAAATGGATTATACTCCAGCTGCTTAACTGTTTTATCCACAATGTTCAAGTGGTATATATTTGAGAATTAGTGTTTACATCCCAGATTATTTCTTTGTGATTTAAAATACAAGAAGTTAATTTTGGGGGTGCCTGGGTGGCTCAGTGGATTAAAGCCTCTGCCTTTGGCTCAGGTCATGATCCCAGGGTCCTGGGATTGAGCCCTGCATTGGGCTCTGCTTCCTCCTCTCTCTCTCTCTCTCTCTCTCTCTCTGCCTGCCTCTCTGCCTACTTGTGATCTCTGTCAAATAAATAAATAAAATATTTTTTAAAAATTAAATTTTCATTACCCAAACAAATAATATTCTATTAGAATGTTATAAGACATCCAGCTTTCCTCCACTCTGCACTTGAATGCCTTATGCTTGATAAGTAATTTTCTTAGGCTTTCCTGTGAGGGTGAATTTTAGTGGATATCCTATGAACTGGAAGATTTGTCACTCTTTCTCCATATAAGACAGTTTTTCCATTTTCTTTCCCACTATGCCTATACTTTCCAAGGAACTTGTTTTCTCTCTAACAATGTCTACATAGTTAGTAATGCCTATCTGCTACTAACATTGGCCTGATTTAGACTTAAGGATTTTATTTTTGTCTCCTTTAAAATGAGTTTCATTAGAGTAACTGTATGACTAATCACTTCAGTTTTGTTAAAACAAGTATAATATGTCACCAAACTATATAATAAATTTAACAGCTCGGATGTGTCATATAAAAATATTATCCTTTTAAATTTGAAACCTCATCAATTAAAATACATAATAATTTAAGATGACATGGCCATTCTTCTTTATGTATGTTACAATTCCCGTTTGGAGACTGTTGTTGTTGTTGTTTAGAACTAAGGAGAAAGCTTGCTATATTTACTTCAGTTACTCATAACTGTTAATTAATTTTTATGTCCAGTTTGCTTCATTGAAAACAAATATGCCTCAATGCTTGTGTGTTCTGAAGATCTTTACATATGGTCATGATTAATCCCCAAGAAAATTTGAACTCATTAGATAGATTGATTAATTAATACTATGACTTCATTCAGAATGAATTTACAGAGGCATCTTTAAATTCAGGAATGAATCATACAATATTGATGATTCATATTCTTAATAAACTCACTTAAGAATATGAATCCCTGAATGTCATCTTGAATGCAGTCATCTGGGCTTTTCCTAATCTTTCAGGCTTCTGGAGTAAGTATATCCATATACTGTTAGAAACCCCCAAATGTGTAGATTTGTAAAGGATTTGTTTTCCTCAGTCCTTAAGCTCTTTGCGTTAGTTCTCAGGTTGGCCAGCAGCCCTTTTCACTTTACAATGGGCCATAGGGTACACTTCCAGGGCTTCTGCTTGCCCCACAAATGCCAGGGCTAATGGAGCTCTAGAGTGAGCTAAGGTGTGATAGGAGGAAGCCAGCATTGCCTTTTACTGCCAACTGCTAAAGTCTCTTCAGTCCCACCGACCCAAAAGCTTCCTGTTGCAAAGATTTTACTGGAGATTTGTGGCTGCCTAGAAGAAATAAAAATGACACAACAAATAAGAAATAAATTTGGTGCTTGATATGACTGTTTCTTGAATCAAGGAGAAAAGAAACAGAAGATTGAGCCTTGCACCTTATTTTCTCTTCATTGGTGTCTTCCATTCCGAACATTGCTCCTCTATTTTAGTCACCATCTTTTTCGTTCTTGCTCTGAAATCTGCCCCCTCGTTCAACTCTCCTATTGCAGATCTTATGCTTGCTGGTAATCGCAGGGGTCTAACGTAGGTAAAGAGATCAAGTTCATCAGAAAGCCTTGCCAGGCAAAAACCCACCAGCATAGGAGGTACTCACTTTGGGCTGGATCGCATTGGGAGGCCATTATTTTCCCTTCATTGATGTTTGAACTTTCAATATATGTAGTATAAGGATTTTTCCATCCTCCTTCTAAAAGTGATTAGAAGGGGCTGGATAATTGTTTTTCTGGTGGCATGTGGTTGGAAAAGGAAAACAGCGGAAGAAAGGTAAAGCAGTCAAATTAACATGAAATTAAGGTGAGGTCTGTGTGTAAAGGGTTTGCACACTCATAGCATAGGCTTGTATGGTAGGAGTAAGCCATGAATTTGTCTTCCTTAGGAGCTGCTGCTGTTTTCAGAATAAAGGATCCTAATACATTGCGCCATCTCATCTTTACCTATCAGGACAAAGACTCCTTCAGAAGCAAAATCAATTCAAGTTGCAATTTGCTCTTTGCAAAGATCTGAGGCTCCCTTTCAATCAGGGCACCGTAGGGAATTAATTATTGTGGAAATTTTATAGCCGGGTAATCTCATTCCATCCTAGACATCTTAATATATCTTTGGTGACCACTAAAACTAGAAGCCTTTCTGGCTAGTGATCTTAACTAATTCATGTTCTCCTACAGTTTGGCTTGCTCTGGTGGGGTCCAAATTTCTGCTGCTCCCCGTTTTCTTGAAATTGAAAAGCCCCAGTCATAGCACACAAATTCCATGACATGCTCAGCATCTTCCCAGACATTTCCTGTGTCTTAACACAATGTTTTCAAAAGTCTCATGCTCACTGCTGGTTGTCATTGGATGATTTTAGGTGTGGGTGAACAAGACATTAAAAACCTTGAATGATACACTGTTACAGAGAAGGTTGCTTTCTTGCTAATTCTCCTTCACACATTATAATCATGTTGAGAAGAGCTCAGTATGTTGTTAACCTAAAGATTACACTTCTCTAACATTTTATAAAATATATCCAAAATGTATATATGCATTTAGCAAGTGACTCCATCATAGTACTACCTTTTTTTTTTTTTTTTCAGGTCCATAACTCATTTAGTTTCTTAAACTACTTCTGTTCTTTGAATGCAGACCTCCAATCCCTATGTCCCTCCACTCTTCTCTTTTGGCTCCTTAAATCCTGATCTCTCTCCCTTTACTAGCCAAAGCCATAGGGTCTATCATTAAAGCCATTCTCTTGCACACATTTTACTTGTTTTTGACTTGTCTTTCCAAGCTGCATACTAGTGAAAAACATCTCAGCTTGGATGAATGGCATCATTATTCTTCTTTACCTAAGCACAGCAGAAGAAATGCCATACCATGCAGAGACTGGTGCCAGTACGGTTTCCTAGTCTTCAACACCAATCCTCTGACTGCTGACTCAGATATCACCTATGCCCCACCAGATGCTATTTAAAATGCTTCTTCTTCCTCTCCTGTCATACCACCTCCCACCATCCTTTCTATTATTGAGAGATACATAATTTGTAGAGGAAATAGAAACCTTCCCACAGGAACTCCATCAAGTAGCTAATCCTGCATATCTATTTTATGTGCATCTGATCAGTCAGTCTTTGCTTAAAGCAATTTAATAACTTTCCATTACCCTCGGGATAAAGCCTAAATCCCTAATCTGGTTTGTGAGCCTCCTCATAATCAGGTTCTGCTAATCCCTCTGACTTTCTCTCCTACCAGTTACCCCTCTTGGACTTCACATTGCAATTATACTGCATTTGTTTCAAGTCTACAAATTAGTCATTACTTTTCTTTTTGTTTGAGTATTGTTGATATACAGTTGCAGTAGTTTCAGGTGTCCAACATAGTGACTCCACAAGTTCATACATCATGCTAGGCTTATCGCAAGTGTAGTTACCATCCATTACCATGCGATGCTGTTAAAATACCACTGACTATATTCCCTGTACCTTTTATTCCCATGACTTATTTATTCCATAACTGGAAGGCTGTGTAGGGGACCTTCCTTATCAGCCAACTCCTATTCATCCTATAGACCTCAGCTTTAGATGTTAATGATTCCAGGATGTTGTACCTGAGTCCCCAACACTGTGTTCTCCAACATTCTCCCAGAACTCTATGTACTTGGCATGCATTAGCACTTATTTTGTTAAATTGAAGCTTTTTATTTACTTGTCTGTAATCTTCATTGGCATATAAGATTTTTTTGGCCATTGACTGTATTTTGATATTGTGTATAATACCCAGTGCCTGGCACACAGCTGCTGTTTAATAAGCCTGAAGACTCAGTGATGTTTCAAGTTTGAATTTTCTGTAAGAATAAAGTAGACTTGTAGTTCATGAGAAACTACTATTCTTGGTCTCAAGTTCAGAGAGATTTGTCCTTGGTCCTGGATAACATAACTCTGTATAATAAATAAAGCAAGGCAATTTTCCTAAAATCTTTTTATGTAGGTCAGTAGTACAACAGCAAAATATAATCCTATAAAAGCACTTCTCTATTTGTCAGAATGATCCTATGTACATGGATAAATGCTATTTTGACATAATACAGGGATAAGTCCGTCTTTTGACCAGTATTTAGGAAGTTTAATATCCTATCGCCCAATAAATACTTGGAAAACTTAGCCATTTAAATGCAAATTCCTATTCTATCTACAAAGTTATACTAAATACATCATTGCCAGGCACTTGGGATATATAAGTGAACAAAACAAAGTTCTGTGTCCTTACAGAACTTACATTCTAGTAGGGATGTCTGACAATAAACAAAACCAGTAGGTAATAAATAGATTGAGATAGATAAGTAAGTAAATAAAGAAGTAGGTAATATTAGAAAGTTGTAAATGCTGTTAAAGAAACAAGATCTCAGGAAGAGAGAAATAGGGGTGATTGGAGTTGAAGGATATGTTTTGCAGTTTTGAATAGAGTAAAGAACATTTTGAGTGAAGGTTTGATAGAGATGAAAAAGTTAGCAGATGGATTTCTTTTTCTTAAGATTTTATTTGAGAGAGAGAGAGCGAGGAAGTGAGCATGAGTGGGGGGAGGTGCAGAAAGAGAAGCAGGCTCTCCTACTGAGCAGGGAGCCTGACAGAGGGCGGATCCCAGGACCCTGGGATCATGACCTGAGCCAAAGGCAGATGCCTAACTGACTAAGCCACCCAGGCTTCCCTAGCAGAAGAACTTTTCTTAAATAGAAGGAATAGCTAGCACAAGGCTCCTGTAGTAGAAGCCTCACTTGCATGTTCATTACAGGAACGAGGGGGTGGGGAGGGGAGGCTTGTAGATCTAAATTATTTTGTTTTGCAATGTGGTATCCATAAACCATTTATTGAGAGTATTTATCCATATTTTCTGGCTTTATGACCACTCAGTATTTTGAGGTAGAGACAACAGCATTTTTCAGTGAGTTGGATGCAAAGTAAAAGCATATATACCCTCATGATCCAAGGAATAGCATCGGCAAAAGTAGGAATGACATCCTGTTAGGAAAACTGAAAGGTCTAATGAGCACAAGCATGTGAACCCCACACTGCACTTTTCTGCCCAGAAGTGGATTAAGATAGCTCCTGTGGAAAGAGCTAGATTCTTCTGGAGATTTCAGATTCCCTTCTATCAAACAGATCAAAAAACTTGGAGCCCATAAGTTCTGTGACCTAGAGCATGGTCAAAACGATCTTATCAAGAAAAATCTTAGAGCAAGTGTAATAAAATTCCTCTAGGAATAGGAGTGAGCCTCAGTCCACCTCTGGAAGGTATTTAATCTTGAACAATATGGTTTTACTTGAATGCCCAAATTAGAGACAGTTTTGCTGCTTGCCAATTTTCCATTAGAATTCAACATATCTTACCTATCAAAGTACTGTAGTGTATTGTACTATGATATAAGGACATTGTTTAGCTGCTTCTTTGAAAATTACCATGTCTATACGTTTACAACTGATTTTTATCACTAAATAAACAATCATAAATCTCTCTACTTCATTGGTTATGACCTACTTCAGTTAGACTTACAAATTATGTCAAAAGGCTTTTTGCAAGAAAAATCACACTAAAAGCTCTATTATATTGACCAAATGGAGCCACACATTCTGTCACTTCTAGTAAATTATTGGTTACTCTGAAAAATCTTTTATACTCAGTGCACTGATCTTAAAGAATGACCTAATATAGTTAAATTTTGGACCTACTATATTTAAATAACATATTAGTAATAACTCCGAATTAATTATTTAAGGTATTCATTTATTGACTAAAGTTTTCTCTACTGCATATAATTTCTCTATAGTATAATATTTCATCTAACACAAAGTGTGCTGGAAATAAGAAAGGGTAGCAGACAAAAATAGCTCCAGGCATTTTGTGTTGAAGATGTGGACCTCAGCTCTTTTGTCCATCCAGATGGTTACATCCTGATCATTTTAATAGGCATGTTTTATTTGGGTCATAAAAACATTATAAATATTAAATCTCAATGCAGTCAAACCTGGATTATTGCCATTTCTTTTAATGACTATATGACCATATTCTAGGTAGTATTATGCACAATGTCAGAGTCCAAAGACAGTGATATTAAAGTGTAATATTTAATTTTTTTATTATTTTGATCAGGCCAAGGAGGACTGAAATGTCTAATGACTTTTGTGAAGGAAGCCTTGCCTTTTTATGAACTATAGTCAATCTTTTACAAAACTCACCACAAAATTGTCAGCAGGGATGATTTCTTTTATAGGGAATGCGGTGATTACCATAGTTCCATCTAAAAATTGCCCATCTATATTCATGTGATTAATATAACATGGAATTTACAAATTTAAATGCATAATGCTGGAAAAGTAGAAATAAAGATTTTTATAGTAATGCAAATCTGTGCTGCATACATTTAATACTTTCTCTCCTGGGTTAGAAAGTGAATTGTGTTTAATAGCTCAACATTTTTAATTGGGTTTGTATTGATAATAAACTGTTATACACATTTTAAGTGGATTTCCAGAGTTCTCAAATATTTAACTGCCCACTCCATTTTCATGTCTACTACAAGCATACAGACAAGTACTTTATGTAAAGTGTGATGTTGTTATTTCTAAAT
The DNA here is from genome assembly GCA_004024625.1 of Mellivora capensis. Lineage (NCBI taxonomy): Eukaryota > Metazoa > Chordata > Mammalia > Carnivora > Mustelidae > Mellivora > Mellivora capensis. The sequence continues at coordinate 12,087 of PISX010009246.1, read as the reverse complement.
GGCTTTTTGGGTTTTTTTCTACCCACACATTTTTATCCCTGGGGGCAAATCTTGGTAGAGGTTTTTTTTGTCCTAACGGTAAAGAAATTTAAAATGGTTTCTCCAATCAGAATGATATTACAGGATCAGTTTTAGATATTCAGTCCAATAAAAGCACTTGTAAGGGTAATAAAATGACAATACAAAATTGAGAGTAGCACCAGAGGAGAGACAAATCACGGAAAAAAAAAAAAAAAACAGCTAAAAGACATTCGGTAAATTAGGAAACATGTATATTTTCTCAACACATACTTTTTCTTTCTTCATTTTTTTAAAAGATTTTATTTATTTATTTATTTGACACAGAGAGAGAGAGATCACAAGTAGGCAGAGAGGCAGGCAGAGAGAGAGAGGAAGAAGCAGGCTCCCCGCTGAGCAGAGAGCCCGATGCAAGACTCTATCCCAGGACCCTGGGATCATGACCTGAGCTGAAGGCAGAGCCATAACCCACTGAGCCACCCAGGCGTCCCTCTGTCTTTCTTCATTTTCATATTACCCTTTCATTCTCTCTGTTTTCCTTTTCTTCTTGTAGGTTCTAAAGGAATTGAGATTGCTGAAAAACTAGTTACTATAGTCCTATAGGCCAAATAAACCTTCTTGTGGAAGTAAATAGTATTGGCAGTTTCTCCAACTTGGGTTTTTCTTTTGTTATGTGAAAGTGACTCCCTAGATAAGCAAAAGAGTCAACCAGAATGTCCTTCTGGTATACTGTAATGTCACTTAAGGGAGAACATTTCCCTAACATATATTGCCAGTGTATTCAATCCATGAAGTTGGGAACATTTTTCAGACATCTAGCAAGTATTTGCTGTGTACTAGGAGGTATATAAAAACAGAGTGGGTTATAAAAGAAATCGCATGTTTCTTGGACCCTAAAATCTATTCAGAATGATAAAGCACATACACATCAAACAGTTTATTAATAATGCAAATCAATATGTTAAGTGCCACAATCATTTCACTTTCCTGCTAATATTTTTCCTATGTCTCTGGCTCCTTTCTGGAACATTGCATTTACCATCCAGCCATTAAATGGTGGTATTTCTTGAGTCTTTGTCCTGGATTTTCTTTGCTTTTTTTTTTTTTTTTTTTTTTGTCAGAGAGAGAGAGCGAGCGAGCACAGGCCGACAGAGTGGCAGGCAGAGGCAGAGAGAGAAGCAGGCTCCCTGCCGAGCAAGGAGCCCAATGCGGGACTTGATTCCAGGATGCTGGGATCAATACCTGAGTCGGAGGCAGCCGCTTAACCAACTGAGCCACCCAGGCATCCCCGTCCTGGATTTTCTGTATTATCTTTACCTCCAATAGCCAATTATATCCATACCATTCTGTATTATCTCTAGTTCCAAAAGGCAATTATACCCATATCATTAATTTCCACCTATACCCAGGGATACTAACATTTATATCTCCAGGCCACTCTCTTCTGTCCTCTTGATTCCTCTTCTTTCTTTCTTTCTTTTCTTTTTTAGATTTTATTTATTTATTTGAGAGAGAGAAAATAAATGGGGGGGAGGGGCAGAGGGAGAGAGAGAGAGGGAAGTAGACTCCCCACTGAGCAGGGAGCCCATTTGGGCTCCATCCCAGGACCCTAAGATCATGACCTGATCTGAAGGCAGACATTTGACAGACTTAGCCATCCAGGCACCCCTTGATTCCTCTTCTTCAGTAACAGATCCAAAAGCTGACTCATGATCTTCCCTTCCCATCTAGACCCTCCTCTAGGATTTCTGCTTTAGTGAATATCATCAACATTCATCAATTGATATGTGAAATCTAGAAACACACTGGTCATCCTTGACCCTTCTCTCTCAAATCTGTCTGCTTCTTTCCATGTCTACCAGCCCATCAGTCTGATCTAGGCTTCCTGTCATATTTCACTAGAGGGATGACTCGTAATTGGTCTGTGTTCATCTATATGGATTCTTTCTAAAGTACTGTCCATACAGCACACAGATTTGTCTTTAAAATTGAAATTCTGGTCCTATTATCCTTTTGCTTAAATGTATCAGTGTATCCCATAAAGCCAGTTTTGTTTTTGTCTTTGTTTTTGTTTTTTTGTGCATGGCCTTTGTCAGCCTGCCTGATATGGTCCCTGTCTGTCTATTTTTGCTCTGTCTACTCCAGCTACCTGGGCCTTCTTGAAGACTTTATTCTTGCCCTGCTTCTCTTTCTTAACCTTAGCTTTTATTTGTTTGTTTGTTTTTTAAGTATTCCTTTCTTTTTTTTTTTAAGATTTTATCTATTTATTTGACAAAGACATAGCGAGAGAAGGAACACAAGCAGGGGGAATGAGTGAGGGAGAAGCAGGCTCCCTGCTGAGCAGGAGCCCCATTCGGGGCTCGATCCCAGGACCCTGGTATCATGACATGATACCAAAGGCAGAGACTTAACAAATGACCCACCCATGTGCCCCTTTTATTTGTTTTTTAGCTCCTAACTTATGCATCCCTTTCTCAGGGAACCTGTTAATAGATTGTCTACTATACCTTTTCTTCATGACTTATTAAACAATTACACTTCTCTATGTGAAGATTTTATTGGTATCAGTCCTTCCACTCGACCAAAGTTCTACAAAGCAGAAGGAAGGTGTATCTCTTTTGCTCACTATTATAACTCTAGTACTTCGTACTGTGTCTGGAACACACTAGGAACTCTAAATATGAACCTAATGATTATGTGAATAATGAAAGAATGAATGAAACAAAGACTGTAATAGAGAGTAATAGAACATTTTTGAAGAGAACAAGAAGAGATTATAGGGAGGAGTTAATGGAGGCTATGAACTTGGTAGTCTTGGAAGGAAAGGGAGATTTGGAAGAGACAGTGGGGAATAGAAATGCATTCCAAGCTGGAAACCATATGAGCAGAATCCTACAAATAGAAATTATCTTCTTTTAGGTTATTGGATGGTAACTTAACCTGATAACGTACTTTGGTTCATTTTTTTGTGAACAGTGGAGGTAAAGGTGACTATACAAGAGTGGCCCATGGGGCGCCTGGGTGGCTCAGTGGGTTAAAGCCTCTGCCTTCGGCTCAGGTCATGATCCCAGGGTCTGGGATCGAGCTCTGCATGGGGCTCTCTGCTCGGCAGGGAGCCTGCTTTCTCCTCTCTCTCTGCCTGCCTCTCTGTCTACTTGTGATCTCTGTCTGTCAAATAAATAAATAAAATCTTAAAAAAAAAAAAAAAGAAGAAGAGTGGTCCATATTTATAGACTCAACTTCCAGTCAGTAGGAGACTGTCCCAATAATACATTGAGTATATCATTACATGTCCTTTTGGGAGATTAAAAAATTTTATTATTTTACAATTATTAATTGTTTCTGAGGGAAAGGCTTTCTTAGGATAAGATACTTCAGTTGATCTTTAAAAAAAAAATAACAAAATATTTGGACCCATCTGTGACTACTTGGTGCTATTCTGGGGAGTTATTTGGAAAAGCTTGATATTAACTCTAAATGATTTCAGTTCAGGTCAGGATGACCAAGTCCCTCACATTTTTTTTTTGTTTTGTTTTAAAATTCGTCTGTAGCTTACTAATATAAGTTGATATATGCATAATCAGATAGTAGAAACTGTGATGATATTACCTAGCTTCCTCATGAGACCTCCATCGTCTATTTGACATGACTCAATATGATCAGAAATAAAAATGGGAAAAAAAAGTTCCTGTTTTGCATCTCTTTAATTCCTCTTCTCTTGTTTTAATTTTGATTTGTGTCGGTGACCTTTACTGTGTTTGGGCAAGCATCCCCTAAGCTTTTATCCAGTGATTAAGAAGCATTCATTATGCACTCTGTTTGACATGGTCATTACTTAATGCTCACTTAACAAAATTCTACAAGACCAAATTATCACAGTGGGTGAAGGAACAGATGGCCAGCTGGCCAGAATCCATGCCTGCTTTGTTTTATGCCTTCTCAAGTCTGCCACAAGGAAGTCACATGCGAGACCTGAGGAGGCAATCCAAGCGGTAATTCGCCTGTCCAGCTGTGCTTCCAGCATTCTCAGCTGTGAAGTCTGGATAGTCACCCTTCCCATCCGAGTGTAGCTGGAACCTCTCCTACAGGGATCTTGCTGCCTCATGATTAGGATGGCAGCCGCAGAAGGCAGATTCCAAAAGCAAAAATAGAAATCCTTTCCCCCACTTTCTATCACTGCCTTCAAAAATCAAAGCCAGTATTCTAGGTTTCAGGAGAAAGAGGTGTAGTTTTGTGGAAATAGTGTACCTGTTTGCTGTTTTGTTACAACTATTTTTAAGACCAATTTGTGATTATAAGATTATCCACAACCTGATATTTTACAAATTGTGACATCCTTCAACAGTGAAAATTAGACTTGGCCTCAGGCTTAAAATTAGTGGTTGAAACCTGCATGAAAATGCATCCACTCTCTAAACTTTAGAGGGGTTTTTTTTGACCATTATTAGTCATTTGGATTATATACTGATTCCTAAAAGTAATAATAATTTTCAGTCAATCATCATACATTTATAAAGCAACATCAAAGTATCTAGCATTTTATCAGTCTTTGGGGATACAAAAATAGAAGGAGAAGGTGTTTCTATGCACAAGTAGTTTATAGGAGCCTTATATAAATTTACAATCTCACCAGGGAGACAAAAGAGACCATGAAATAATTAAAGAAGGAAGCAATGTCCAGTGAGATATTAGACACATGGAACAGGTGGCAAGTTCAGTCAGAGCCTGAAAAAGGTAAAAAGTTGTCAAAGAAAGACTGATGAAGAACATGGAAATTTTGTAGCTTCTTAGAGACCCTGTGTGGAAAAGTGAGATTGCTTGATGCTCCTGTAACTTGGGCTCAAATATTTGCTTATAATAATACACATAGAAAACATTGGTCTCTGCTCTGTCTTTAATCTATACCCTTTCCTATTGACATGTAGAAGAGGGATAGCTAATGGCAAACTGGAATGGTGTCTTACCACTTTGCACTACCTGCTGATATGTATTCTTGAGCTTGAATTGTATTTTGCAAGATGTGGCATGTGAGTTGGACAGATGCGCTTCTCAGATAAGTCATTTGCAGAGTTCTGTTTGGAATCAGCTCCCTGGTTAAAGAGGGCTTTTTAAGAAATTGGAGATAAATTGTTATAATTTCATAGAGATAACCAAAGCTGGCTTTTTACAGTTACTAGAAACAGAAAGAGGCTTTTTCCCCTTAGACTGATAAAACATTATTGAAGGTTAGTTTTATCAATTAGCTTGGATTACATTTACGGTTTCTGAAATTTCATAGCAATTTTCACAGGAAAATCATTACTCTTATGCTAGTGGCCATCTTAACAAAAAAAGTATGATTTGACTATCATAATAGTCCATACTTTTGATACCCATGTTTCTCTCAGGTTTTAGGAGTGTTTATTCTGTTGACCCAATATTTCAAAGTACACCCAGGTCTTATGTTACTAACTTCAGCAATAATAATTCAATTTCATAAGATATTCATTAAGGCTGCTATCTGTGATCTCTCATGTTTGTAAGTATTTTATGTCAGATTTTCTTTGTTTTAGAAAGGAAATCAAAGGGCAACATTGTCTTTTGTCTGTATTCACTATATATTGCTCTATTAATGATAAAATCATACAGTCAGCGGACGCCTGGGTGGCTCAGTCATTAAGCATCTGCCTTTGGCTCAGGTCATGATCCCAGGGTCCTGGGATCATGCCTCACATCCAGCTCCCTGTTCAGCAGGAAGCCTGCTTCTCCCTCCCCCACTCCCCCTGCTTGTGTTTTCTCTCTTGCTGTCTCTCTCCCTGTCAAATAAATAAATAAAATCTTTAAAGAAATTACACAATCAGCAAATATTGTTCGTTAGCTAAAGGTGTTTCAAGATAGCATGTTTTGGAGGGTTAAAAAATGTGTGTGCATTATGACTAGACAATATTGAGACAGATTTCCATTTGCTTAATAAAACATGCCAAGCTGAGAATTTCTATTATGTGGGTGGTGGTTTAGAAATCTTCCTTCAGCAGTAGTGCAAGACAGATAGGGAGGAGGGTGAGAGGTTGTGCTCCATGATAAAGTGTGGCAATGGCAATAGTTATCCCTTTGTAAAATGATAGGTCCTTTTGCTATAGTTTGCAGTTATTTTTTAGAAGTCATATTAATGGGGCACTGGGTGACTCAGTCATTTAAGTGTCTGACTCTTGATTTCGACTCAGGTCATGATCTCAGAGATGTGAAATCAAGTCCTGCATTGGGCTCTGTGCTCAGCTGGGAGTCTGCTTGAAATTCTCTCTCCTTCTCGCTCTGCTTTTCCCTTCTCACCCACTCACCCTCTCAAAATAAATAAATAAATCCTTTTTAAGAAGTCATATTAGTACTTAATAAGGTATTTATTTATTAGAAAAAGATGACATCAACTGTTGTGACACAAATGACAAGTGTTTATAGAAATAATTCATATAATGACTTTCTCAGAATGCTGGTAGACTGCCTAAAGAAAGACTGCCATTGGCAAACCCAACTCCACACAAAAGTTTTAAATGGATAAAGATCAGCCCCCAAGAAATCTCACTTCTTTCTTTGGTACTTCATTCTATCTTATAGTTCCAGATCCTCCTTGATGTCATGTAAGTAGACATTTCTGCAGTCTTCCTAGGCACTGCCTCAGATTTAAAATGCTCTCTTGATTTTGTGATGAGAGCCAAGTAAAATTAGTTTTAGCTAAGGTGTTAATTGTTGATAAATCTGAGTGCTTTGCCAGCCAACTCTTAACAATAAATGAAGGCTCTGGTTTCCTTAACCAACTCCATTGCTGTAAGAAAACAACTACTTGGGGACTGAAGTGGTTTGAATAGTACCTCTCCAAAATTCATGTATACCAGAAATCTCAGATTGTGACCTTATTTGAAAATAGGGTATGTATTTGTTTGATAGGGTTGCCACAACAAAATTCCATAGCCTGGTGGCTTAAACAACAGAAATACATTCCCTTACAGGCCTCCGAGGGCAAGATCAAGGTGTCGGCAGGTTTGGTTCCTTCTGAAGCCTTTCTCCTTAGGTTGTAGACAGTCAGCTTCTTGTTTTGTCCTCATATGGCCTTTTTTCCCCTGTGTGCCTATCACTGATGTCTCTTTTGTGTGTCCAGATTTCTTCCTCTTAAAAGGAAAGTTGGGTTGAATTAGGGTCCACCCATAGGACCTCATTTAACCTTAATTACTTATTTAAAGTCCCTATCTCCAAACACAGTCACATCTTGAGACGCTAGAAGTTAGGGCTTCAACATGGATTTGAGGGGAATGAAACTCCTCACAGGGCCTTCACAGATGTAAATAATCGAGGATCTTGAGATTAAATCATCCTGGATTAGAGTGAGCCCTAAATCCAATGACTGGTGTCCTTCTAAGGAAGGAAGTGAACAAGCAGAACACAGGGAAAAAGGCATATGAGACTGAAGGCAGATGTTGGAATCAGGCTGCTGTAAGCCAAGTAATTTAGGAGCCCCCAGAGGCTGAAAGAGAAAAGGACAGATTTTTCCCTTGAGCCTTCAGAGGGAATATGGCCATCCCGGCACCTTGATTTCAGACTTCTAGCCTACAAAACTTTGAGAGACTTAATTTCTATTATTTGAGACCACCCATTTTGTAGTAATTTGTTAGGTAGGGACTCTAAAGATACTTCTCTAGCCACTAGTTGTCACAGTGCTTTCCTGTGGACAATTATATATAGAGTCCTGTATTAATTCTTAAGGGGAAAGTTTATCTGTAGGTACTTAAAAACAAAAACAAGGGGCACCTGGGTGGCTCAATGGGTTAAGCCTCTGCCTTTGACTCAGGTCATGATCTCAGCGTCCTGGGATCGAGCCCCGAATCAGGCTCTCTGCTCAGCAGGGAGCCTGCTTCCCTCTCTCTCTGCCTGCCTCTCTGCCTCCTTGTGATCTCTGTCAAAATAAATAAATAGATAACCTTTAAAAAGAAAAAAAATACCAACTCTGTTTAGTCTCATATTTCAGTTTCCATAATCTATTCCAATATTTTCACATTTAAAGAATAATTTGTTAAATTTTCACATTCTCCTGTAAAATGGAACACTTTCATTGTTTTTTTTTCATAGTTTACTCGTCTCTATATGTATAAAATGCCCCTAGATAATTTTTCTTCTCAAATGGCTGAATTTGCACTTTGAAATGTAAAGTAAGAGGAGGAGAAGGGGAGAGGAGGGACGGGGATGAGGAGAAGGAGAAATAAGTGTAAAACATGGTTTGGAAGCATCAATCATGTCAACATTCCCAGAATACTTCCTTCTTTTTCAAACTAGTTTTATAATAGAATGGCAATGGTTCAAAATGGCAACTGCCAAAATGTTCAAACCTTATTAAATGTAAAAACAACACTATGATCAGAGAACTTGCCTGTGTCTTTAAGACCAGACTTTGAAGTGAACTTTTGGGTCATAACTCTTCCTATTTCATTGTACTGTGAGAGCAGCTAGGGAAACTGTGTTCTTGCATTTGCTGGATTGACATTTCCTTATGACATAATCTAAAATGTACATTTATTAAAAAATAAATAAATAAAATGTACATTTATTGTTAATATCTAAGTGTCAGTGTTTTGGGAGAATAATTTGTAAAATTGACTGAGTCTGTGTACACATAATCACAAGAGAGGGTTAACCTATTTCCTTCCTAATAATCTGGTTACACACTATAAGGAATTCATGATTTGGGGCATAGTCGCTGAATGTGTGAAAGGCTAACCATGTTACACATATGGAAATAAATTCAACTCTCGACTGTTGGAATTGTGAGAAAGCAGATGCAGAGAAGTCGCAAACCATATAGATCCATTACTTTTGTGAGCAATTAATCTTGTTGACATACTTATATGAGCTTGCATAAAAGTGCCTGGAAAGCATGATGTTGAATCCAATTGTTCTTTAATATTTATCATATACTGTCCCCATTGTGTTAGGAGCTAGTTAAAGATTACCTACAAAAGTATTATAGCATTATTGATTTTAAAACTCCCTGAAGCCTTTTGTATCTTAAAAGTCCACTTATGCCTTTATTGATAAAAGTGGCATGAGAGTACCATGTGCTATTGTCTAATCAAATGATTTGGACTTTCGTGAATACTAATCAGAACTGAATCTTGTAATCACCATTCTATACCTGTAATACTAAAAGAAGCAGACTTTTTAAAAGGAATTTTTAAAGTGGAAAGGAATTAAGATCGCCTTTGTTTGTCTTATTTTTGTTTTTACTAGCTCTAAGTGGTTCAATAATTCTCATTTGTTTTAAAATTTTGCTCTGCTATAAATTTGTTTTCATAGCTCTGTGTAAGACATACACGACTTATACACAGCTTTGAAAACAATTTTATAGCAGAGCAAATTTTTAAAATAAATGGTATATATATATATTTACATGTTACAGAATACATATATATATATAACATATATATATATATATATATATATATGTTACTGAAAAGATATGAGATGCCCCAAATATATAGTTTTGGCAGTAAAAATGAAGAATGTAACCATATTGCAAACATTTGTTAATATGATTTTATGAAGGAAATCCTAGAATTAAGTTTCCAGAAACCAAGAAACCATTATATAAACTATATACATACAGTTTCTATATATATACAGAGAGAGAGAATTATAAATGTATATATATTTATAAGTACTGAGCATATTATATTTTCAGTAAAGGATAACCATTAAAATCACCTTTAAAAAGCGAGGTGCATCAACTGGGTGACTAAGTATTTTCTTGTGTTGTGAGCTTACTCTTCCAGCTGCTGACAATTTTAATTCCATTGAAAGTATTTATCCAAATTACTAGTAGAGTTATCAGCACATAATAGTTTCCTAATGAATAAATGTATTTAACCTGAAATTAAAACAACCAAAACCCCCAAATTGTTCTTTATTGTTCAAGGTCAGGGCCACTGTTTTTCTTATCTTCATAGTACAAGCAACAATATACGCTATAGGCGATGGTTTTTCTTTATCTGTGTGCCAACACCTTTAATAATACTTATTTTCAGTATCAGAATAGATGAGATTATTGGATGGGGGAGAACACAAAAGCAAAAAGGAATTTCCTAAGATCTCTAATTCTGGTATGTTTAGCCTACTTACCTCTTCAAGAAAGAAACCTGGAAACTGTTAATATATATTTTAATTGTCACTAATATCGAACTACAAAAATTTTTGGCTACCACATGAGTTGAAACCTGGAGCTATATTTATTTTAGTATTTTTATGTACTAATTTATATATTCTAATTGTTTCATTTTGCTAAAGCTTTAAGTCAATGTCTTTATTTACACAGGAATTGGTAAATTAGGAGACCAAAACACTGATGATGAGATAATACAATGTTACATTTTTCTTGATACTACATTTGCCAAAGAATTAAGATGCATGTAATTATTATGCACAAGTTTACCTTCTAATCTGTTATTTACTGTTATAATACTTTACAGATGTAATACCTTATAGCTTAAGATCTATTAGAAACAAAAAATATTGGAACCCAATTACAAATTTAAAGAACTTGAACCTTGAAAGGTGTAGAAAAGTTACAGAAAGTATTCTAATTAATTATGAGGTGAAAAGCCAAAGACATTGATATCTTATAAACCTCAATTTGAATGGGGTTTAAGCAAAAAATGAAATGGTCAGCACTCATTTTGCCATCCCCTTGTTTATTCAGAATGTATCAAGAACTTGCTATGTGCAGACTGTGACTCCTCTAATTGAGAATTTATGGTTTATTGGGGAAAAGGGAGACATAACCTCTCATTTCATCACTCTATTATGAGTACCCCGGAAAAGTATGTACAAGGCATACAATATGAGTTTCATAGTACGATTATTAGGGACAAACAAACAAACGAAACCTCTATGTTGGGCATGGTCACTTTCTTTCTTATCCTTATAGCGCAAGCAAGAATATATACATACAGAATATGTGATTACAAAATAATATTGGGAAGATATTCATGTTTGACACTTGATTTCAAACAGCTGAAATGGAGTACCATTAGTGTAGTAGAGTCTATCTATACTCATAATATCTAATACACCCTGGCCCATTTGCTGAAAATACTATGAAATATTTCCATTTAGGAAGGCTTTGGAGTACTGCGTTATTTATATGAACATGTTTAGTGAATTCGTGTTGATCCTGTCATCTGTCAAGATTAACGTATTAATGTGCAGATCTTCAACATGGCAGGAAGTGTGGCTTAATGGAAAGTAGAGATTTGTAGTCAGGCAGAATATGTTAAAATCTTGTCTTTTCCAGTTAGGCATCTTACTTGCTGTGAGTAAGCCTGTTTTCTTGGCTCTAAAAAAACCAAAGGTATATTCTTACAGAGCATTATAAAGAATACTGTGTATACTTCATGTTGCTTAGCATTTAAAGCACTCCAGAAAGGTTAAACCCTTGCCCCATTGGCTTTACCTCATCCTCACCCTTTAAATGAAAATTACAGAATTTCTCAGAATAGGAAAAATAACCGCGATCGTGACCTCTGTTAACAGGTAATCTTTTTCTGAAACTCAGATGTCTGCTGAGGTCATGATGTTCTTTGGGTTGTAAATAAAATCAGCTCTAGTGTTCTAGCTCATTTCTTTTGGGAATCCCAGAGGCTGCACCAAGATTGCTGGACAGACTTCACCTATGCCCTCAGGATATATCCAGAGTGTCTTGGACTTTATTTTTTTTTTTAATTTTTATTTTTTATAAACAAATTTTTATCCCCAGGAGTACATGTCTGTGAGTCGCCAGGTTCACACACTTCACAGCACTAACCATAGCACATACCCTCCCCAATGTCCATTACCCCACCCACCTTTCCCGGCCCCCTCCCCCCAGCAACCCTCAGTTTGTTTTGTGAGATTAAGAGTCACTTATAGTTTGTCTCCCTCCCAATCCCATCTTGTTTCTTTTCTTCTTTTTCTGCCCCCCTAGTCCCCCATGTTGCATCTCCACTTCCTCATATCAGGGATATCATATGATAGTTGTCTTTCTCTGATTGACTTATTTCACTAAGCATGATA